>NDXB01017382.1:28539-39672 GCA_002631895.1 Agapornis roseicollis | reverse complement strand
CCCCCCCCCCCCCCCCACACACACACACACACTCCGCCATAGGAGGGACACCTTCCACCAGAACAGATTAGTAATTTTTCATGAAGTGTCAAGGAGACTGTGGATATGTTCAGTCACCAGGAGCATCTCTTCTGGAAAAGCACTCTTCCACTACTGTGAATCACTGGATGTTTATTTACTCCATTTCTGACTTAAGATTATATTTTTGATAAGGTTCTTCTAATGCATTACCCTCCTCTACTATCATTACTCATGTAGTGACAAGATCTAAATTTAATTTTTAATATAAATAGATCTGAAAGACAAAAGAACAGCTTCAGCCTAAATTATACAAACAGAAAAGTTTAATAACTGCCCATAGTTATAAACTACCCATTGTATTTGCTATTTGAAAAAATGGAATCAGAAATAAAAAGTGGTTTAGGGTTTCTAAATTGGTTGTTTCTAAACTGGTTGTTATCCCAGGAGATTTTTTGCTTTCTGTTTCTTTCTAAATTTATGAAATAAATAGTCAAAAAAATCCATCAAAATAAATAAAATTATTTACATTGATTTCTGTTAACTTTGGATGTGGCTCAGTATTGCTTCATTTAGGAAATTGGGAGGGTAGCAAAATAAGCAATATGAACCTGTAAAAGATACAAGGGAGATACTTAACAGTTCACCCTTTAGCTAAAGTATCAATTTTAAATTAGAAAATATGAAACAAAATTAATCTACTGCTACCAGATTTTTAGGTAAGACTGGAAGACTTGAAAAAAAAATTTTGATGAAGAAAAAGTATTATCCAGAGGATGTTATTTAGTAACTATTTTACATACATATATCGCTATGAAAAGTAAACTTGTATATTAATAAAACTTGATATTAAGTACACAGATGTTAATATCTAATCATACTGAAACCAAAATACTTGCCAGACTAACTGTCACCTTTGCTTTTATCTCTGGAGTCAGAGGATTTACAGAAAAAGTACACTGGAGACTTAAAAAGGAATCTCAGGGTAAACTGCAACTTGGCTATAAGAAGCTTCGAATATCCTGAGATGCATTGGTCAGATTAGTGAGGTAATTCATCTGAGATGACAGAAAGTACTTGGTACTGTCTAAAAATTATGAGGTGCTCAAAACAGAAGTTCCTTTTTTAGCAATAAGAAACTAGAGTATGGAAAATTCTGTGTAGTCAGTGGTTTCATAAGAAGTTTGAATTCTGAATTACTTATCAAAACCAAAAGTTTCAGTATTTTGAAGTTTGTGCAACTTAAGTTTGAGCTATTTACAATTTCTAATACTGTGAACTCAATGTAAGAATAAAAAATAAAATTTCTTGAAGATAAATGATTCCATCTAGGGCAGTTGATATTAACCCTGACTGGTTATTCTTGCACATCCTGTTTCTCCACTGTGACCAAACATATATTTACAATAGGAGGAGAATTATATAAAAGACAGTGTGATTGGATACATTTTATTTTTTTTTTTCCCAAAAAAATATTACCCTTTAGGCAAGTGCAGTGCATTATGTGGTGCATACATCTAAAATTCTTCACTGTTTTTGCAGCTGTTTTAAAGATAGGAGATAGGTACAAATACTCAGTGGACTAACTTTCTAACCTTTTTTATTATTTTATTGCCATTCACAATACTTTCAAAGTATTTCTAGTCTTTATAACATTTTGTTTAAACTTTAAAAATGCACTCTAGGAATATTATGTTTGCCATATTTTCTTACTAGACTATCAATTGCAAATAATTGATAGCAGATAATAGAACTCTGAGGAAGTTCTAGACAAAATATTTTGTCCTGAAAATGTGGGTTTTTTTTTTTCAAAAGTAAAAATTTCCATGGGAACAAAAGTGAAATTTAAAGGGATAATATGGAACTTCTCATGAAAATAAGAACAAAAGTGTGGGTAAGGCAAGGCAAGGGAAATTGTTTGGCAAAAACATTGCCCACAGTTCTGAAGAACTGAATGAAACTTCAGGTCTGATTTTCAAGTATACTGTATAATTTGATTTCTGGAAAGAAAAAAAAGTATGTCACCTTTATAAATGATGCTGTTGTTCTCACTGTAGAATAGGAATATTTTAAATGTCTCTAACTTTTTTTCCCAATGGCAAAGGTTTGTGCATTTCGTAAGAGTTTTATATATATTGTAAACCATTCAGAGCAATATCTGCCCATGGCTGTCTGTAATATATGCCTTTATCTTTTAGTGTTCCAAAAAAGGAATGAAACTCTCAAAAATAGGCAAAAAATCCCTTCAGATGCAGGCATACTAAAGAATTAGATCTGCACTGAATTTAGTTTGTGAATATGTACCTTATGTGACTTTTTTTTTTTTTTGTGATTTGCTCATAAGAAATTTTCATGAGCATACTTGCACGAGGAAACCATTCTTGTTAGACTTGTAAACAGCAAAACCAGCTTAATTTACCTTGAAACTAGAAAGATGAGAAAAAATAAATCCTCTGCCTTTATTCTAAGTGGAAAGCCATTATCATAGCTTCTTAGTATTGCAACCACACTTCATGCCTGGTTTTTCATGTTGACCACTAATGGATGTGAATGCTGAAATAATATGTTGCTGTGTTAACAAATGTTTATTTGTGGGCAGCCAATTCAAGGGCATATGGTAAAAATTGTCATTCCTAATAGAAATTATGATATGGTTTGATACACTGTCTTCAGTACATGGCAAGTGCACCAAGCTCAAAGTGTGTGTCTGTAGTCCAAGAGGAAATAATGAACTATTGTACGGCTTAACTTTTTCAATTCTCTCTTTTTCTATTTTTTTTTAATTTTTTTTTTTTTTAATATACCTGTGTGATAAACACTGTTGGAAATAAAGCAGTTGAACTGTTTTACAATTAGATTCTGGTGTTTCACCTCTTTTTAGATACATGCATTGTCTGCATCTGAGCTGCAGGAACTTTTAGAGTACAATTTATCTGACCTACTCTAGACATCTTAGGATAAGATGGCTTAGCCTTTCTTTGTCTTGACGAAAAAATTCAAACTAACAAAGGAGAGCAATACATGTGTATATCTAGTGATTGGTGACTATCCTCAGATTAATCTCATTCTTGACTTTTTCATGGACTTTAGGCTTCTGTGTGTACATATGTACTGTTCTTTTTAAAGTAATTATGAATGTGGATAAGGGGACAGTTACTCTTCCTGGTAGAAACTAATTTATCTGTCAGTCATGACACCATTTACACAGCCTGTAAAAATCGGATAGCAGTGTATTCTTCCTAATGGAGAAGAGTTTATTTATTTTCCATTCAATCTATCAGGGTTACTTTGGTTGCACCGTATTATTGAGAGAACATTTGCACCTGACACCAGTCAATCAGGATTATGTAAACTTGTCTATTCTATGCAAGACAGCAGGGTGTTTGTTACTGGTTATCACATGAATAACAGCCAAAAATTACTTTATATTCAGTGTGAAAACAGTAAGTCCTTTCTGCCCAAATTCCTCCAGGATCTCCAGCACAGGGAATTTTTGATCTCAGTATTTTCTTGAAGATATTAAAAATTATTTATTTTAAGTTTGAAGATCTACTTGCTTATGCAGTTTCTAATTCAAAAGCATAAATATCTGAATACAGTACTTTAAATAAAGGAGCTGCTACAGTAAACTTATCATTCAAGTAGAAAATAATGCTTTAGGCATTATTTTATACAATTCAGTGGTTTACATATATTTTTTTAGAGGTAACCAATTTAAATGGCAAATTAATTATGGAACATCCATTTTGATTTTATACTGCTTTGCTCAGTGAAATAGCAAATTAAGCTTTTAGTAATTATTATTATTCAAAAAAATTGCAATTACATTAAAATGATCCCAAGACAGTGTGCAGGTACCATGCCTTTGCTTTCCATCCTTTAATGGCAACATTGTTCTACTTTTCTACTTAAACACATCTATGTTAATTTACCCTAGACCTTTTGCTATTTGGGTTTGTTTGGTTTGGGTTGTTGTTTTTTTTTGACACAATAAAAGAACAGCATTGTGTTTTTTTCTCAACTCACAGAAAGGTTGCTGAGACTAGGTGGTGCATCAGGAGATAACCCTTGGGCTGAAATTCAGTTTAGCTTGTCATTTAGTGCATTCTCCAAATAAGTATTGTTTAATGTAAGCAATGAGAAAGAAACAATTTTGGTGTCTTGGACTTGGGTGTTACTAATTCAGGACCTCAAGCTGAGTCTGATTGATATCAAGCTTGAAGCTTTTCAGGCTTAAAAGAATAAAACTTTTTTTCTGAAGAATAAGTTTTAAAAATTATAATTTTACTGTAATTACTTTCATTGTTCAATCTGAGTATGGTTCTAATGGTCTTTAGTGTTAATCCAAAATTGAGTTAGTTTAGGGGAATATGATATGCTTTTAAAACAAATCAGTAGTAGCCAGTGGTTTATGTGAGTCAAAGTCAATGGGTCTGCTGACAGTAATGGAACTGGCAGTGGTGAAAACTGAAAACTGAATAAGAAGCGACTTAAGTTAATACTGATTAATGCCAATATAAACTTTAAAAGTAGCTGGAGAAAGGAACTTTTCTTTTGGTTCTTACTTGCTTATCCTAAATTGCATAATAAAAAGTTATCATATGCAACAATTTCAAGAAAGGGTCAATGCATAAAAATTTATCACTTTTTTTCTGAAAAAAATATCCTTGTCCCTTTTCTATCTATTTCTAGATCTTCAGATTTCTATTTCTTTGCAAATAAAAGGTAATGTTTAAAGCTGAGGTTTTTATTACTCTATTTTAAGGTGACTGCTCTTAATAGGCCATCAAAGTTTATCTTTCACATTCAAATGAAAGAATTAATGGTAGCACATGTGAAATGGTGAAATATGGTCATCAGTCCATGTATTATTCAGTTACAAGTTCCTGTTATTAGAAGTATTCATCCACAGTTTACATATGGAACTTAAGTTTCTATTTCTTGCATTACTGTTATTACTGAAAAACGTTAAAGTCTGCTTAAGCTAATTAAAACATAAATTAAAAAGCCCAGGTGGCAGGCAACAGCAGCAGAAGTGAAAGAGGTATGGTTCCCTGCATAGTTCAGTCAACATGTGTACAGTAGCATCATGGAATATCAGTGTTGTACGATGAAAATGTTTTCATAGAATTACATGCAATTCCATAGACAAGCCAAATTTATAAGGGGAATAAAATTATTTGGGATGTTCATGTTAAGAAGAAATATGTTTTCTGAAAAAGAATGGTGGTGACATACTAGCTCTACACCACTGTATTGACATGGAAAATATAAAAAGATTCTGAAAGAAAATGACTGTCATAAGAAATTCTTACATTGGTTGAATAAATCTTATAAACTCAGTTTGATATTAATTCTAATATATTGCTTTAATTTCAAAATTCTATTTAAGGGTTTGTATTAAATATCAATTTTATTTCAATTGTATTTATAATAATGTAAGTCAAACTGTATGATGACACCCAAACAATATGGAATTGCAAGAACTATAAATGAGAGAAGAACTTGATCACTTGAATTTGAGGGTAGAGGTTCTTTAGAGATTCCATGCTGATTTTAAATTTACAGACAATTTTAGCTGTGTTAGATGAAGAAGAAATGATTCTAAACAGTTCTTTTTTCCTTTGCTATGAAAGTATATCAAATCCGCATTAATTTGCTGATATGATATATGGCCAGACATCCTGGAGTGTTGCAATGAATCAGACTCCAGTTTTCAACCTTACATATCATAAGTATGAGCTCATGATGACATAGCTACCTAAGGAATTTTATAAATAATACGAATGCTGATTTATTGAACAAACAACACTATGGGTGGAAATTATTTTGAAATAAAGCTGAAGTAGCTTGGTGAATCTTATACATAATATAAATAAAATAATAGAGGATGTGACAAATGTGGTTGTTATTACAATGTTCATTGAACTAAGCAAAAACCTGGGAAAAACCTATTAGTCCCTTCCATGCACCTTTGATAGCTTCATCATTCAGATGATATTAAGTATTTTTTCTTTTGCCATAGAAAGTTTCTGCTTTATTGTTGCTGTGTGCACTCACTCTCTCAGATGAGAATGTGGAGAACACAAAACTGAACCAAAAGTAGATAGTATCAAAAATAAAAAAAAATACAAATGAGCAGAAGGGGAAAATAAAAACCTGTAAACAGAAAAGATTTTATTGAGTGGAAAGGGGAAGATGTCAAAAATGAGGGGAAAAATGGATAACTTACAGTAAGTAACTTTGAAATAGGATTTAATAAAATGGAACATAGTGATTAATATTTCTCTAAATGACTTGTATCTTTTTCTAGTGCACAAATGCTAGACAGTCTTTTGGGAAATACCTCAGTTGTAAGCCAGTTTGGCAGACTCTGCTTTATGAAAACAGACATTTATTTTTTAAAAAAACTGTAGTTGCTTGATATTAGGTTTGGTGTAGTAAATATCGCTTAAGTGCCAGGAATCCAAAATGTTATTGAAGCCACTATGAGCCATATGCATTCTGCAGATTTTTGCTAACTTGTGGATTTAAGACCCTGAATTTAGAAACAAACCTGAATTCTTTTGCTGAAATATTTTCTCTCCTTAATTATAATAGAAAGCTGGCGAAGATGAGATATTCTGAAGTTTGCACAAGCCTATCATTCTGAGAGAGTTGTATGCATTGTCAACAGTAAATTTCCAATTGCTGTACCTGCTCGTACTCTGTTGAGAGAATTATCAGCATGTGGTACCTCCAAAGATTAGCAGTCAAATTGCCTAATCAGTTTGACTAGGAGAGAATCATTAAAATAAAAAAAGTAGTCTGGTGTGCAGATATGGTCCGAAGGAGGAGAATTTATAACCACAAGGTAGATGTTTTTAATTTAGGGAAATATTCTGGTGTTGATCCACCCACAGAAAAGGTAGCAAAGAGGTGAGGTTTACAGGGCAAACACAGTAACACTGACATACTTGATAAATTCTTTTTGTTCCTAAAGTTGTCTAATAAAGTAAATTTCACAATTTTCCTCTTTCTTCAGCAAATATGCTTATTGTGTAATTCTGAGAGGGCAAGGAAGAGCAACAGATTAATTTACTGATGATCAGCTTGATTGGTAAATAACAAAGAAAGCATTCATAAGAATTACAAATAAATGTTATAAAACAGATTTCCAAAATAAAAAAAGAAGTAATCAGCCCTTTTTTACCATAGGCTTTGCTAGTTCTGAACATATGCATTTTATATTTAACTCAGGAACAGAAAAATAAAGCAAGTGACAGTATGCTAGTAGACTGTGCAAAGACAAAATAAACAGGCTGTTGATTTTCTCCACCTGCATTTTCACCCCGGATTAGACAGGGTGAATCCTATATTATTTGTCCTGTGGTGTGTTCAAATAATATGGGATTTACCATGTCCCTTCAATAAGGGACCAAGAGGCCTCTGGCTTTTGACATGCCTGCCTGGACTTTTTCCCTGGGCTACCACAGAGGACTTCACCTTGTAGGTTGTGAGGCTACATTTCTTGTTATTCTATAATAAACACCTAAAATTAATCAAATAAATCACAACAGAGATGTATATGTTTCTCCTCACTGACTGCAAGCAGGTCAGTTATAGCATGGATTAAAGACTGGAAACAACACAGCATGTCATTCTTTAACCTTATTGTTTATACTTAGTAGGAGCAAATATTCCTTAAAGATAAAGCTTTCTACTGAGAATCACAGCCTAAGACAGAAAAGTAAGAATATGTTCTCTATGTCATGAAGGATGCTCTTAGGACATGGTTCCAAGCTGGAAGCTTCAAACGATCCTTTAGGCTACAACTTTCTTCATGCTTATTATTCTTTTGCTGGTGCTAAATTTGTACTGCTTCTGGCAGACAATACTGAGGCTCCTGGCATAGATCTACAAACTGGGAAACCTTTAATCTCTTTTTAACACATATTCATGACAGATCCAGATCAGTTCTGTCCTGAAGATTTCTCTAATTTCCATCCATGGTTTAGAAAATATTCTGTTTAGCCTTTTCTTCACCATTAGCTCTGGACACTGACATGTATGGAGAGAAAACAACAAAGGACTCTATTGCCAAAGTCATGTAGTTTATAGTACTATGTTTTCTGCTACAGATATCAGCCCCACTTCCATCCAGGCCAGCTTTAACAAGACTAGAATTGACAGAATCTAAGGCCAGTGTGGATAATGGTAACCTTTTTAAGAGTATGGTTCTAACAAAATCTCTTAAAACCCATTTGTCCTGGGTTCAGCAGTTGCGGTCAGTTTTTCTTCTCTTTGGTAGCTGGTGTTTTGACTTAACCTGGGAACAAGCCTGATAAGGCCGATGTTTTTGGTTGTTGCTTAGCAATGTTTGCCCTGACCAAGGACTTTGTGAGCCTCATGCTCTGCCAGGGAGGAGGGGGGGCCGGGAGGAAGGAGGGACAGAACCCAAACTGACCAAAGAGGTATTCCATACCATAGCACGTCATGCCCGGGGGGTAACTGGGAGTTACCCGGAAGGAGAGGGAACTTCCCGGTTGGGCTCATTTTCGGCAGGTGGTATCGTACCCTCTTCCCTTGTTTTCCTTATCGTTATTATTATTGGTGATAGCAATAGTGATTTGTGTTGTACCTTAGTTACTGGATTGTTGTTATCTGAACCCATGGGAATTATATCCCTTCGGTTCTCCTCCCCCCATCCCTCCGGGAGCGGGGAGGAAAGAGGGGAGGGCAAGAAGGGGGGGGGTTGAGTTGGTGAACGTGCTGCCTAGCTGGGTTTAAACTATGACACCACTATTGGTAACCAAGCTTTTATTTTGTTGACAAAAGACCTTTAATTTTATAACATTCACATTAGTAAGTGAAGCCACGTAGTAGACTGTTTTGACTATAAAGATTCTATTGAATTTAACAATGAAACTGCTTTTGTTGCCGTCATTATTTGACTGTTTGGTTTTGGGCCTCTCTCAGAATTGCAGCATGACATGATGTAACTCAGAACTCAGATTATGTATTTAAACTGTCCCAAGAATAATTCACCTACCAATATGGGACCACAGCTGCAGAAGATGGTCACTATGGTTGTCTACTTTCCCATCCCAAAAAGTCAGTCTTGTTCATTTCTTTTGGCTGGACTCTGCAGTAGAAGCATTTGTAGTGTGCAACTACCTTACAGCTTTCCTTGCAACTTTTGCCTTTAGCTTAGGATCTTTTGGATTTTCTTTTTATTTCTTATTTTCTGCTTCACTTTTCTTTAGCCCAAACCAAAATCAGGAAAAAACTTAGCCCAAAACTTGAGCAGCAATGTATATTAATTCCAAAATTTTAACTTTAAGTTAACTTTAAGTTTCTGTAAGCTTTAACTCTTTTTATGTTCTAGCTATTCACTAAATCATACCCAGATTCAGGTATAAGAGAGAGAGAATGGGAGAACTTGAAAGTAAGTAACTGAACCAAGTCTTTGTGTAACTGAGAATTAGCTCCAACAAGAAATGTTTAAATAGCCTTTCAGTAACCTTAATTGTGAGAGGTGTAATCAGAGTGTGTACTTGGGTCCAAGAACTAGTATTAGGATTTGAATAAGTTGAATGAATATGAGACATTTTTCTTCTCAAATCTTCATGTTCTTCTTGTTCACAACCCATGGTTAATCTGCATTACATAGCTAGCTATGTAAATAATTAATATCAGTCTTCCTTTAGTCCCCAGGAAAGTTATGTGTAAGGTCTTGCACCTAGAATATATAATTCTGAAGTGCAACACAGACTGGAGAGCAGCTCTGTGGAAAGGCACCTGGGGGTCCTGGTGGACAGCATAATCAGTGTGAGTGAACAGTGTGCTGCGACTGCAAAGTAAGCCAATAGTTGCGTCAACAAGGGCATATCAGCAGAGACAAAGATGTCATTATCCTGCTCAGCATTTGTCAAGTGACACCTGGAATACTGTGTTCAGCTTTGGTTCTCACTATACAAAAAAATGTAGACAGGCTGGAGAGGATCCAGATAGGGGCCACAGAGATGATCAAAGAACTGGGAAGGTTGCTGTATGAGGAAAGTTTTAGAGAAATGGTAGTGTTCAGCCCTGAGAAAAGAAGGCTTAGGGGAGACCTTATTACCATACTCCAGTATTTGAAGGGTGGCTAAAAAGAAGGTAGAGAATCCCTTTCTACAAGGGGTCACATGAAAAAAATGACGGGTAATGGGCACAAGTTATTCTTGGGAAGATTC
Source organism: Agapornis roseicollis (assembly GCA_002631895.1). Taxonomy (NCBI): domain Eukaryota; kingdom Metazoa; phylum Chordata; class Aves; order Psittaciformes; family Psittacidae; genus Agapornis; species Agapornis roseicollis. Next base: position 29,440 of record NDXB01017382.1, on the reverse strand, counting down.
CAACTGGACACAGAGGGAAAATTTTTCCAAATGGGAAAAATCATCAGTTGGACTGATCTCCCCAGAGAAATGGTGGACAAATATTGGGATTCAACTGGGAAGGGTGCTGGAACATCTCGTCTAGAGTGTGCTTTTGCCAAGAAAGGATGGACCAGATGATCATTGAGTTCACTTCCAACCTGATATTCTATGAATTTATTAATATAACATGTTAAAATCAGATGTTTGTCCCACAAGACAGATTTCTCTCTAAATTGGAGAGACATTTGCTTGATAGGTGGACTGGATGGCTGCACGCAAAGAGTTGTGGTCAATGGCTCAATGACGAGTAATGAGAGGTGTCCCTCAAGGATCAGTGTTGGGACCAGGCTTGTTCAATGTCTATTGCTGACATGGACAGGGGGATTGAGTGCGCCCTCAGCAAGTTTGCCGATGACACCAAGCTGTGTGGTTGGGTGGGTACGCTGCAGGGAAGGAATGCCATCCAGAGAGACCTTGACACGCTTGTGAGGTGGGCTGATACCAACCTCATGAAGTTTAACCATGCCAAGTGCAAGGTCCTACACCTGGGTTGGAGCAATCCCAGGCACAGTTACAGGTTTGGCAAAGAGGAGATTCAGAGCAGCCCTGAGGAAGACTTGGTGGTGGTCGATGAGAAAATGAACATGAGCTTGGTTCAGTGTGTGCTTGCAGCCCAGAAAGCCAACGGTATCCTGGGGTGCATCAAAAGGAGTGTAACCAGCAGGTCGAAGGAAGGGATCCTGCTCCTCTCCTCTCCTCTCCTCTCCTCTCCTCTCCTCTCCTCTCCTCTCGTGAGACCTCACCTGGAGTATTGTGTGCAGTTCTGGTATCCTCAACATAAAAAGGACATGGAACTGTTGGAACAAGTCCGCCCCGAGGA
>NDXB01017382.1:7698-21158 GCA_002631895.1 Agapornis roseicollis | reverse complement strand
AACTCTCTTTTTTTTTTTTTTTTTTTTTTTTTTTTATCTGTCCTTTAATTCCAAGGCTTGGACAAGTGCTAGAAACACTTGGGCAGACCTAAAGTGATGGCAGAGAAAAATACCAATAGGATTTGGGCAGTGTTTACAGAATTTTTTGGCTGAAGCTGTTGAGGGAGCTTGTGTGGACACATAAAGAAAGCCATTTAGACACCTGGGGATTTTGCATGCCTAAACCTGGACAGCTAGCAGATTAAGATGTTAATAACTGCTGGGATTATGGAGAGGTTGCTGAGATAAATTGCAAAACCAGATTTAGTTGTGTAGTTCCACCTGGACAAATACTTTAGTGAAGAAAAATCCAGATATAAATACATATGTGGTGGCAATGCCATAGCTCTGAAAAAAGCCTCCAAAGTTGATATGGTTTATAAATCAAGATTTTCCAATAAGGTGTCTTAAATTGCGAAAAGTCATGGTAAAAAAGAAAATAAAAACACTAGCATATATAGGAAAGACAAAAAAATTTACTATTCGAATTTAAGCTAATATGACAATACATCTGTTAAATATCATGGTTGTGTGCTGTTAGACTGAGACAGGATTTTTCCAAATCAATTTTCCATGAAAACTTATTCATTAGTTTTCACTCTTACCCCCTCAAAGACTGTTTTTTCTTCGCTATGTGACTTTTTCTTGTTTATAAATGGTAAAAACTGTTAGCCTTCAGCTAGAAATAATTTTACTTCTGGCTGATGTTGTGGCTTCCTACCACTGTACTGAACATCACCAGAAAGGATTTAATAGTTTAAAGTTGAAAATGTTTGCATACCCTGCTCCTCTGATATTGTAACAATGCTTCCATAATTTTGTCTGTAATTCTTAATGTTTAGAGTAGCTTCCCTATATGATGGTGTCTTGTTAGTAGCTTGCATTAATGAAGTGTGCTAACTACAGCTTCTCAAAAGCTGAGATCTGTAAGACTAGACATGGAAATACATTTCTCCAGACTGGTTTGTTCTTCAGAATATTTGGAATACTGGTGAAGCTTTTACTCAACATATGCAATGACAACATCTTCAGTAACATCACCGGCTGATTTTGTGCTGATTTCTAAATAGATTTATAATGCTTTTTTAAAACTTTGTGACTGAATGAGAGAAAAGGAAATGAACACTCTCAGGAAACAGCTGTTCCTTGTTACTCCTAAAAAATTCCAAAGGTTGGCATACTTTCATTCAAAATAAATTTTGAAAAATTATGGACAACTAATGGAATTCTTGCTTTACTAAAAAGCAATCACAGTCTCCTTAAACAGATAGCTAAATAGCTAAAAAAGACATAACTTGGAATACATTAGACAAAAAGATAAATCATGAAAGTCAATCAACATTGTGTTTAGAATAGATGATCTCTTTCCATCTCCTACAAAAGGCAAACTAAAAAACCTGTGCAATACTTTAACTTTCCTACTTTGGCCTTAGGGGTTTAAGCATACAACTCAAGATATCTAGGTGGTACTAGGTACCATAAAGTATGAAAGTGACCCATGCAATTAGGAACAGTAAGGTTATTACTCACACATGAGACACACATACTTCAAAATAATGACTGATTTCCCAACTGTTGTCACTTTGGGACACTCAATTGAAACCAGATTCATGGCTACTTACCGGAATTTTAGAATAAGAATAGTTGGCTAAATCAATCAGAAAGTTAGGACCAAATGTTTCACGGGAGAGCGATCTATATTAGCTTTAACTCTTTTAGTGTCAATAAGGAGGGGGGCAAAATACCATTAGTCTTAAAAAACAGCTTAGTTCTCTGTACAAGTGTCCTCTTGTTGGTTACCATTTTATGAAGTAGTAACTGGTATTCACAGCTTTGTAGGTAAGTTTACAAAGGCAGAGAAAATTAGTGTCGTGAGTTTGTGGAAACTATCTACAAGGGATTTGTCTGATAGTTTATGTAATTTGTTGACAGGAATATTATGAAAGTCCTAGAAGAAAGTGGTCCAACACCACATAAGGAAAGTTTTAATATTGTGGGGTTTAGATGCAGACATGAGGGATAATGTGGGGAGTGTGCTTCACAGAGAGCAATTCTTAGAAGTCCAGTTAAAACTTAACATGGAAAATATGCTTCCCCGTTCCTTGTCTGCTGGTGAAAAAAAAAAAAAAAAAAGGGGGGGAGGGAGGAAACAAACAAACAAAAAATAAGTAGTACTACATCTTAAAATAAAAATTTGGTCTATTGAGAAATCCAAATATAATTTATAATACATAACTTGTGACTTCACTGGGGATATTTGTCTGATAAGGATATTTTAGAAATTAAAAATATATATTATATTTAAGTACAGAAAATAATATAAGATTTTTATACTGATGTAATAAAGTTTAAAAAAAACCAACAAAACATTCTAGACAAGTTAAAAAAGAGTAAAAAAAATAAGACAGTCGCAAATTAGCAGAATGAATGCATCCATTTGATTTTAGCTTGAAAACTAATGCAAAGTTGGCTTGTAAAACAGAAAAGTTGTAAAAAATACTTGAACAAGGCAATGTATTTTAAAACTGATTTTGTCATTAAAGAAAGGAAAGCTTCATAGCAATGGGACCACCAAGTTAGAATTCATAATTTGTTGGGAAAAAAAAAGAAGCTTTATGTCTAAGTAAATTATTTCTACTTACACATTACACTTCGACACTATTTCTTTTAGCCTTGTTGTGTTTCATTTATTCTTTCACTCTTTCTGTTAAACTCACTGAGGAGTCAAAGAAAACCATTGCGCTTTTTTGAAAACAAATCTGTAACCCTGGGATCTATTTATTCCTCAGTAAAGGAATCATTAATGCAAAATGCTGTCTTCGGATTTCATATAAAGTCATAGCTTAGATGTAGAGATCCTGTATTTGCTTACTTAGAAAAAATATTTTTTCAGGAATTCACACTTGGAAAAGAGCAACAAATTATCAAATAAAATTATCAAATAATATAGCAGGTTAGTACATGGCAGGAGGAGGTTAAAGTTTATATAACAATAAACTGCAAACTGATTTCTTTTTGTAATTGTCTGTGTGGCCTTTACATGTGATGCCTCTGCATCAATGGGCTATCACTACAAGAGTCCCTGCATATGTGAGTGTAGAGACAGCACTTATTAAAAGTAATAGGATACTCATGTTTTGTAAACTTGTGGAGGTATTACTTTAGCTGCTACATTTTGATCACATTTTCTAGCTTACATGAGCAATCATAATAATGAGCTGAATTTTAAAAAAACTTGCAGAGCATCAGAAAGATATAATGGTAGTGATACTGTTGTATATTAACTGAACCCAGAATTTGAAAAGGGTTATTTTTTGTTGTGGTGGTTTGGTTTATTTGCTGATAAGCTGTGGAAAAATAAAGATATTCATAGCAGACTGATACAACACAGTGGAATTCGATGTCTATCAGTATACCAACTTTGGGTTTATCCATCTTTTTTTAATAACCCCAATGGTGTTTTACATTGTAAAAGAGGTTGGACATGTGTGTTCTTTTGTCTTAAATTTCTAATTCCTCAGAGAATAATTACTTTTAAATAGGGAAGGAAGAGGGGAAAAAAAAAAAAAGAGATGAAAAATCATACTCCCTTACTTTCAGCCTGATATAGCCAAATGAAAGAGATTAGCTATGCCTGCAAAGCAAGCAAATGCTTTAACACCATTCTTGATGGCCAGTAAATTATGTTATAGCTAGCTCCCCTTAAAGTTATGAAGGGCATTTCACTCAACAGTCCCCAGACCTACAGTTGTAAACCCAAACTACCAAATGACAGAGAACTCAAGAAATGGCCACATTTCATCTGACCTCTCTCAAAAAAGCAAGAATCTTTAAATTGCCAAAGAAACATCTCTGAGCACAATCCAAACATTAGTTCTTTTGAATACATTAGAAATTTCTTGAACAAAGTCTATACTTTCCCCTAACATCTGACTGTCTCAGTCTGAAATTTTGGATCATGTTTACTTCTATTAAGTCCATTGTAAACTGGAGATGATTAGAACATCAGCTGTAAACCTGAAAATTAGTGCGTGTGAGTATGCATAATTTAATCTTTTATCTTTCTTCAAGTATAAGCTAACATTCATTTAAGTAACTTTATTTTTTGGAGTTCCCGAAGACCAGAAATGTACTGGGTAGTTATGTTTTGGAGTTTTTGTTAGATATATTTGACAGTTTTCTCAGAAATTCCTTAGAATCTCTAATGAGAGAAGGATCCATGTACGTATCAAATGCCATTATAATTAGTTTGGGAAAAACATGCACACTTGAGTGCTGGTTCTTACAAAGGGATATACTGATCTACTGAGATGGATTTAAGAATAAAATTATAAAATAGCTTAAGAGAAAATTTTAATTATATTTTAATTAATATTGGATGGTAATATTTATACTTTTTTCCCAAAGCAGAACAAAAAATTCTTTATTTTTTTTTTTTGCCAAGGACTATGCAGCCTTTGATATAACGAACTGAGTTTAAAATAGAGTCTTTACTTGCTGTCCTTTTGTGCCTTTAGAAGAAAAATCAGATAATGTTTTAACTCACTTCTGACATCACAAAAGATATTCATAGACTGCTTCATAAGCAGTATGTCCACATGTACTAAAATGAAATGATCTTAAAGCTTTTGAAATACTTTAAAACCTTTATAGGTTTTGGAAAGTCTTCAGTATCTGTACACATTTTGTTATTGGCCATTTCTGTCATCCAGAATGGATCTACATGTGTGAAGCTACAGAGAGTCATTAAGAACAATAAGGAAAAGGAAAGATGTTCCCTTTCTGAGGGCACTTTGCACAGAGAAGAGTTTGGAAGGACATTTCTGGAGCTCTTACCTGAGTTCCTCACTTCATTCACTCTGCCCAAAAAGGATTCCTTCTGTTTGATTTCTGTCTCCCACTCACTCTAGCACTGGCTGAACATCTTTCCATATCAGGGGATAGATGGAAAAGATGCTCTTGGTTGGGAGACTGTGTAGTTTTGTAGTTATGACAATTCTTGGAGAGATGAAATATAACCCTTCTGAGCAGAACTGCTGTCTAAATCTGTGCCTCCCCCACCTCTGGAGTGGGTATTCTCACCACTGAATTCTTACTGAAAAAACATTAATACAGTATCTTTTCAGGTTCTTTGAGCAGGGTCACAACACAGAATTATTCACCAGACATTAGAAACTATGTGAAGACTTATCTATATAGTTTGCATAGGAAGATAAACATGCTAGACTGCTATGTAAATTTCAGGTAGTTTTTAAGTTTCTAAGTCCTCTCTCAGGTAGGCTGTCAGTGTGCTGTTTGCTGCTTCCCATATTCTCTCCATGTAAGACCGAATAGTAATTCCTGCCACAATTATGTTTTATACATATGAAACTATTATTTTTGAATATGAAATTTTCCAGAACCTTGCTCTGAGAAACAGAAAGTTCTATCTGACATTTTGAGTAAAGATAGTTCAGCTGAACAGAGTGTAGAAAAACATGCTTGATAAATTATGGAAATGTTCTTGTAACTGGGATTTATGCAAGAGCAAGGAAAGTGCTTCCAGTGAGATATATTCAAATTATGACTTAATGGATATCACGTGCAGAGCATGAGTAGTGTATGCCTCACTAGATTTTTAACATAGCACCTGAGGTGTTCCAATAAGTAAGGCTGTATTGGGCATCCATGACTAATGAAGATGTCTAATGAAAAAAAAAATTGCCAGTGGTGTACATGAGTTATCATCAACACTCCAATCTCATACCCTGCAGCTGTTCTTAAATCTTCACAGTTCTGAAGTCTTACAGTTTTACATTCATAAGAGAGGGTTTCCTACTGACCCTTCTGAAGATGGTCCTGATCCAAAGCAGACCATAGTCTCTGATTCTGAGGTTGATATACATTTGATCTAACTTCAGATGTCTGCAAATGAGGTTTCTACAAGTCATTAGTATGAGGTAAATCCCACCTACAAATGCTTCTTTCATTCTGTTGACTATAAAGGATGTCTAATATAAAATGGTTCAGTGACAAATGTTTACTTAGGGAAGATGAATTTCTTTGCTACTGACTTCAATATGTTTGCATCAAGGACAAATGTTGATGACAAATGTCTATGGTATTATTTTTATGCAAAACAATAGAAAATACCATATGCAATAAAAATTAATTTGATTAGGATGTCATGTAAGATATGACCAGACAGAAAACTTTGTCATCAAAATGATAACATGCTTGTAGGATAAGATTCATTTCTTGTTCTTACTAGTGTAAAGTAGAAATAATCTTGCAAAAGTCAATAGAAGAAAACTGTTGTAAAACATGCACAACAAAATGATGAATCAGATCTGTTGCAGTTCTGAGGTGCAAAATAAATTTCTTGCAGGTCAGATTCCCTATTAAGTTAAATACCTTATTTTTAATGCAGTATTTTATTTAGAAGATGAAAACTAAACTGGAGACATTTCCATTTAAATCAGGCAATCTATAGATAAAAACGTGATACAAGACATCTGGAGGACTTTCTACAAATATATGTAGTGACAGAATGAGGGGCAGTGGGTTTAAACTGAAAAATGGCAGATTTAGCTTAGACATTAGGAAGAAATTCTATGCTGTAAGGGTAGTGAGATACTGGAAGAGGTTGCCCAGGGAGGATGTAACCATCCTAAGTGTGGGAACATTCAAGGTTGGGTTGGATGGTACTTTGAGCAATGTGATATAGTTGAAGATGTCTCTAATCGTTGCAGGGGGTTGGAATTAGATGAACTTCAAGGTCCTTCCCAACCCAAGCCATTCTACAGTTCTATGATTTACTGTATAAGAAAACATGAGGGTTTTTTTAGTAATATACTAGTCCCATTAAATTACAGTTTGTACACCATTTTTCCTTGGGTTTTAAATGTTTTATGGTCCAGTTCCTATTGTTTTGGAATAGAGACTGAAATTGTGTGGCTATATTCAGATTAGTGCATAATTTTCCTCAACCATCAAACTCACTAGTTAATTAGTGAGTGTTTAATTATTTTATTATTTAATTTATTATTTAATTATTTAATTGAAAATTTGTAATTATACAGGTAAGTAAATTTCTCCTCAGACTCATGAAAACCAAAGAAAGCTACATTCCAGTTTTGTAAAACTTAATCTAATTAAGTGAAAGGAAAATTAGATACAGGTTGTCTCCTTTCCTATATTCCCTCCAAACTTGTTTGTCTCTGCTTTGATTCTTACACCTACATTAAAAATACAGTTAATTTGGATGTTAAACCAAAAGCCTGTATTTACTTTTAGGGAACAAAATTTTGAGAAAATGAAAACAGTCTAATTAAGAGTATCAGAAAAGTTATCTCTGGTTTACGAAATTTTAGTAAATGTAGTAAAATTAGGAAATTAATAAAATCTAGCAGTTGCAGAGATGGTCCAGAACCATAAGTAGTTTAGAATAAATAACAATTAACACTAACCTCTGTGTGTAAATGTTATGTTACATTCTGAAAATGCTCTCATGCTTAGCAACAAACTTAGCTATGCAGGTATCTTCCAAGTGAAGAAGACAATATAGGGTGCATCAGTGAATAAGAATGGAGAATAACATATATCTACAAACCACAGACGCCACTGTACACCCAGACATGAGTAGATTTACACAGTTGATAGAAAGCAAGGTTCAAATTAAGACCAAAGCTGCCAAACAAAATTTTTCTGATTCAAATAGATAGTTCCAGACCTGAAGCTGTCCTCAAACTGTTCCCAGATGTCCTAACCCTAGTCAAACATTTCATTGTGGAGCCGTGCTGTGAGCCCTCTTATGCTTGCTTATTCAGGGCTCCAGTGGGGGAGATAAATTCCAGCAGGTTGGAAGGGTATGTCTGGAGAGGCAGATGAGGCACTGAGCTGCTCCAGGACTTTCCAGTTTATGTTTCACTAGAATGAAGACAAGTTTTAGGGAAAGACAATAATGCATACTTACGCCTGTGTTCATTCAGAGCATGGCTGCAAATAATTTAAGTTACATTATTCCTGTGCATGTAAATAACATTTTTCTTGTAAGGACACAGCTACTGAGTGATTTTTGGAATACTTCTTTATTGCATATATAGTGAAAATACCACACACAATAAGATGAGAATGTTTGTAACAGCACTAGTATTAATAATCATCTGTAACTTTGTCACATATGATCTGGAGCATGGTTATTCTTTCCTGGTGAGAACTAGTCAGTAAACCACTGCAGTATTTCCTTCAAATAAATCAACACACCTCATTGCTTGCTGATAGTCATGTTGGAGTATGATTAAATTTTCTGAAGTGCAAGTAAATTCTGTCTAAAATTTTACTCTGTTCTCAAACTTGGAACAAAACAATATTTTCAAATGGATCTGAACTATTAGCACAAGTGATGATGGATCTGGCAGAGAAATAAAAGGATCCAAAGCTTAATTTGAGTGTTTTAATCGGCATCTATATCTCTATATCTCAGTATTTCTACAACATCTGTCTCAGCTGCTGTTCTGTGTGATCATTTGGAACAATGGTTGCTGTTACTGGGAGTTATCTTCTGAACATGCCCTCTTTCACCAATGTGCAGAGGATATTCACAAAGCCAAGCTGGTGACTAACATACAGAAAAGATATGTAGGATTTCACTGGTACCCAAAGTTATTTTTCCTCAAAAATGTTTGGTCTGAATTGCAGTCTTGGTTTTATTTTTGTTTTCCCTCAGTGAACTTCCGCCCAAATAAAGTGTTTTCTCAAAGAAGCAAATCTCCAGATTTTTAGAAGGAATTGGAAAGACTATTCCAAAGTCCTTCAGAGACCTCACCAGAAAATCCTTGATATTTGTTCAATGCAACACCTGCACACAAATGCTTTTTGTAAATTATATTCCCAAATGTAGGGGTATGAATTACTAAAATCATTGGGAAGATGACACAGTCTTGTATTCTCAAGGCCGTGGTATGCATAGAATGATTAACCTGATTCAGAATGTCTATGTATACATATAGGTATTTCTATTGTAAGTAAGTTTGAAAAAATATAAAACCATGCAGTTATTAATCCAGTGAGAAAAATTGTCCTTTTTCAAATGGATATGATTCTATTTCTTGTGGGCAAGGAAGAATAGTGCAATCAAATGTAAATAGTGACCATTTGAGATTTTAAGAGCAACCACTACCATTGGGGTAGGGAAATTCAAACAGTCACTCCTTGCATGACAAATGGCATCTGGTCTTACTTGTCAATGAGGTTTGCAAAACACCAGCAAGTTGTGATTAAAATAAAAAGGGAAGCTTGTGCAGAGATGGTGGATTGCACTGTTTTTAACTAGCAACTTAAAAATGTGTCTCCTGAGGCCCCAAGAAATTCATGTGGCTGTAACATTCATTCTTCACTGTATTGCAGACACCATGGAGGCAGGAAAGGGGTAGTTTTGAAGAGGATGTCTAAACTGGAGTAAACAGGAGTGCTTCTAGATTCCTGGGTCTAGGTGAACATATAAGTTTACATCCTGAGAGTCTATCAGGAAGAGACTATGGTGAGTACCCATTTCTATGGGTACTCTTTTGTAAGGAGACCTAAGGTTGCAGAACATGGGATGGCACCACTTTAGTTTCTAGTCTGAATAGCCACATGCCAAGACAACAAAATAAACCTGGAATATGCACTGACTTTGCAGCTGAGGCTCAGCTATCAACACTAACCTTTATTTAAAGGAATTAAAGACTTTGCAAAGGCCCTGCTAGGCTGGAAGCCTGATGTAATGATCTAGCCATAAGTCTGGCTGTCGTCAGCTCCTGAGTTCTGATCTGGGCTTTGAAGCCTATGGCCCCTGCAGTATTTGGCAAGTAATTTCTGTGCTCTGTGCCTGCAGAAGGGAACAATGATACTCCTCCTCCTCACAGACAGGTTATGCAAATTCATTAGTGACTGTTTGAAGTAGAAAATCACTGCATAATTGCTAAGTATTATTTCATAGTTCTTTTATAGTAGGCATTTCCTTTTGAATTACCTTGCTTGATGTTTCATTAAAACGACATCATGTTCACTTGCAAATTATAGTGGCAGGTCATGTGCTTGCCAGCATAATGAAGCATGAAGAATTATAGACATTCCCCCCAAATAAATTAATTTGCAAGAAATTATCACTACTGGGGTCAGACTGTAGGTCTCTAGTTTCTAACATCCATGACACTAGACATATACTCATTCTCATTTATTTTGATTGATTTTTGTAACATTAATTTGAAACTGCTCTTTATTTCAAAACCATCCAGGGTTTTCTTCCTTCTCAGACTAAATAAGATCATTAGACAATGTGATCTATATATTAAATACCAAAATTTGAAACAGAATTATCATGTACAATAACTGCACTTTGTGCAAGACCAGCAAACAAAGAGAGAGAAAGTAAAGTCATGGTGCAAGAGCAACTTTTTGGCCTTTATGCTGTAATTTTATGAAGGCGGGCATAGGAATGCTGTGCAGTGACCATCTCAGAATTCTGCTGCTGGAATTTTAATGGTTTGGACACCAGGGCTGTTTCTGCACTGCTGGACAAGAGTGCTTTGCACTCTTATTCCACAAATACAGCCCATTGAGGGAGCTGTTAGGTCCCTCCACGTGTCTCCAGGTCTTCACCTGAAAGATGTACCTACATGATTAGGGGTTAGGACTCATGCCTTGGCTCAATGTGCAGCTACCTATCTGGGGTCAGAATAAGCATCTGGGATCTGAGACTTTGGAAAGCACTGTGTATCCCACACCTGGAGATACAGTATGATTCCAGTGGCACTGGGAGATATCCAGGCCCTTTTGTAATTCAGAGAACAGCAATAATTTTTTCAGAACTACAAGCACAGCTATGCTGTTTTGATTCAATTATTGTTTTCAAGATATCCAACCTTACCTAGTACTTTAAAAAGGTGACTATTTTTTTAGTTCATATACCTTTAATACTTACACCACATCTTCTGATAACAACTCAATAAAATTGGCTATTAGGAAACAAAAAACATTTATTGGACTCATAAAACCAGGCTTTGGGCATGTGAGATTTTTACTCTTTGGAATAATTTTTGGCTCATCTTCACAGTTATCACATTACAAATATGGGTTTCTATAAATAACTACAAAACTAAGAAAGCTTTCAGGAGAAATATAACATAAAGATACAGAAATAAATCATGTGCTTTTGCATATTTTTCCTAGATTTTTTTTACTATTCCAGTATAAAGATTATATGTAGTGGGATAAAGAGTAACTGTCAATGTCTGTGTTCTCAACAAAAAGGAACATAATGGGGAAATAGTTGCACTTTGGATGAAAAGGCACATACATGGGACTTGCATTCCCCAAATGAAAACCGATATTCAGGAGAGATAACAAAACTTAATGTTCTGGAGAACAGAACATGCTGCTAAGTGTCTATGGCACCACTGAAGTGGGAAAATGTCTGGACATGCTATTTGCCAAATAACTGCTATTTGTGAAGGAGTAACTCCAAACTCATATCCTACTGCTTTGGCACACTAAGTGACCCAATAAATGAAGACATACGTTGACCCTGGTCTTGATCTGCTGCATGCAATTAAAGAAAAGAGTTTAAGAACATTTTCCTAGTAAATTAAAAAGGATTTATTTTTTCTTTTTTTACTTTCAATGTTACAGTGTATCATTTCTGTTATCCCCAGCTAGTCTGACTCATTGAAGCCATAAGGAAATGGAAGAAACAGTGAAGCTGGAAAACCTGAAAGTGAAATTTTTATTTCCTGAGCTGTAAAAAAACCCAAGCACAAGAGCATAAAACATATTAGCCTAACAGGTTCAGATAGTCATCCACATTCAGTTGCTACAGTTAACTTTTTCTCTCGCAAATCACAAACGTGAATTGTGTAATGCCCTCTTAGCAGGGGGCAAAACCAATAACAGAAAGAAGCTCTGAGAGTATTCAAATGAAAACCTTGGCTCCTCAGAGTGTCTAAGATGCTGGCCACTTTTCATTGTCAGAGAAAAAGAGTCTTTCTGATATGGCTCCTTGGAAATGAGTTTCTATCCAGCAATGAAAATTGTTGGAGGGAAGAGACCATCTTCTCTGCAGGTTTTTGTCAATGGTGTCATCCAGAGCCCTCAGGAGCCTGAGACTTTGGCCGTCAGAAGCAAGAACTCATTGGATAAATCTGTAGTACAGCCCCTAAGATATCCTAGTTTTTCTGTGTTATTAAATTAATGGTAATTGCAGAATCTTGTAATTTAGAAACAGCATATGAAAAGTATATGTATACTCTGTTTACAGTTGGCATTTCTTTGGCACGATTCCTTCTGTATAAAGGCAGAAGCTCTACTTGCCCATAATGTGCTTCACCTAGTCTTCATATAACAAAACAGATTTTGTCTCTTTTTGTGTAAGTTTTTCAACTTGCCACAAGCACATATGGCTTCAAATTGATCTTGGCATATGTCTATTCATTGGTGTAATGCAGGAACACTATAGGAAAAAGGATTAATTTAGGAATGACTTTGAGATACCTGTAACTATTATTTCATCAAAAATGTAACTGAAATTCTGAAAAAAACAGACAAACCCTAATCCAAATCCAAAAATCAAACACCAAACCCTCTCCCATTAACTGAATGGATTTACTAGACTCAGTCTTTCAGTCATCTGAGAAGTCATGGCATTGGATCTCTAATACATAGTATATCAACAGTATTCCTCATGATACAGAAAAGGAGACTGAACAGTTAGAAAGCCATCAATATTTTGCAAAACAATGTGAATATAATAAAATTTTCCAGTGTGCTGTCCATGTTTTATCATATTGTTCAAATGTTGATTTTGACAAAAAACTGGAATTGGCAGGATTTGAAGGAAAGTGCAGCAAGGCACTGACTGTGGGCCTTGATGAGCCATCAGGCTCCCCATGACAGTCTCAGGTGTTTACAACATGGGGGAAAAGGGTAAGGATGTGATTTCAGGTGTGGGTTAACACTTTAAAGTGAATAACTACTTTCTTTGCAAAGTAACTCGAAAGTTTCAAACCCATTCCAAACCCATTTGGAACACCATAAAGTATTTCTCTCATGTATAACCAATTTGAATCAGCAGCAGCCTGCAAATTTCAACTAATGTGGCAACACCTTACTACTTATCCAGAAGTAAGATAGAGCTTATTAAAATACAACCCCCTCCCTCCACTCACAGCCTGGTAGCAATGCTTTGCTTTGAGTTACTGATTCACTTCTGCTTAAAGTGATGATATACCCATCCTTTTGGAAATAGGAGGAGAACTGTATGTGTTCCTCTGAGGATTCTTTTTCTTATTTTTTAAAGGTGAGGTCATTATTATGAAGAGCAGAAAAATCAGTAATTCCTTAGAAGACTTACAAGCACATTTCTTGGACTCTCCATTATTTTTTTTTCTTTTTTTTTTTTTTTT
>NDXB01017380.1:24245-60352 GCA_002631895.1 Agapornis roseicollis | reverse complement strand
AAAAAAGGGGGTTTTGCATATTAAATGTCATCCAAAATCTTGACACTATGAAGCAGCTTAATTACTGTGAATTCTGTTTGTAGGTGCATGGTCTTGGCTGTAATAGTGAGATATGAGAAGCTCAAAGTCAAACAATAAGGCAATACTGAAAAAGAAAACATGCCCTTCCCATCCTGATTCCTATTCCAGCACTTCTCTGCTGGTTTGTCATCCAAATGAGTGTGGGCATGGATTGGAGGCTTAGGAAAGGAGCCAAAAATAGGTGTACCTAGACAAATGATAGAAAGCAGAGGAGAAAGAGAGTGTACTATGTCTTCGAATCCCTCCCCCTGCCCAAAGGCAGGCTTATTTATCTCTGTCTCTGCCACTCCTGTTAGTTATTTGTCTAACCTGTTCTTAAAAAGATGACACTGCTGATTCCCCCCCTTCTTTAGGCAATCTCTTCTGGGAACTGAACTGCTGTCTCCAGATTTGCCTTCCATTGCAGCAGTTCTGGGGAATACTGTTCACATGCTGCTGCCTTGTAGCTAGTTGTCATAAAACTCCACAAGATAATACATTACATGGGCTCCTGCCTTTCAGGATGTTTGTCTTTCCGGGGAAGGGCAGGAGCTGTCAGAGACTGGAGTAATGAGGGAGGTTTTGCACTATGTGGTGAAGGGTGGGTGTAGGTTGTGTGTCTGCATGTAAAGGTTTGCAGACCTACCTAACTTCAACTCTGGCAACCATAGCCCCTTGGTAAATTTATAGGGTGCTGGACCCAGCTGACAGCAGGGCTAATGTTGCTGTGGGTATGCACAAGTCAGCAAAGTGTTAGTACAGAGGAAGAGTTTCAGAGGAGGGTCTTTCTGAGAGGGAGAGCCACACTAACTTTGGAGCAGGAGGATAGTGGAGTTAGGGTTAGAGTGAGCAGGGAATAGGAGGGAAATGAAACTTTGGAAAGGATGTACATTTTTAAGATGGTACAATAAAAAAGTAATAGGTTTTTTTTTGATAAAACCTAAGGGATAGATTTTCAATCTTGCATCCCTAATGGCAGAAAATAAAATATTGATAAAACACTTTTTTTTTTCATTGAGCCTTGGTGGGTGCTTTTTTTATACCAATCCTTGTCTACCTTGTACTTTTTCTGCCTAAATACCAGTAAATGAGTTAATAACTGTAAATCAAGACCAACATGTATTTCTGACCACATTAGCCATTCTTAATGACTATGTCTGTTGTAATGAATATTGTATTTTAAAAATTGATGCTATATTTTGCCCTTCTTTGCTCTGGGAGACTAGCCAAATGCATCTGAAGCACTCCCTGTAAGTGGAAGGTAATAAGTGAAATGACAATACAATACCTTTTGCTGTTGAAGATGAACAGAATTTATATGCTGCACTCAAGTAAAATTTCAGCCTCAGTTACTGGATCCTTGTCAAAATGCTAAGGAATTGAAGTTTTGAGATACCTTCTCCAAATTCACTGGAAAGGAGGTAATGAAAAATTCATGTAAGTAAATTATAGCTCCACACCCTATTAGTCATAGAACTTGAAAGTGATTTGAAATCTTGAGTATGCATGAATTATTGAACAATGGGTGAAAATTAAAGAAAACGGGCACTGTAGCTTGTACTTCCACATTTGTGTAAATTGCTATTGTGATCCTTCCATTCAGTAATTTCAGGGCAGTGCTGAAAGAGCAGCAGAAACCTGTAATATTTAAAGATAGTAGGATTCTTATTACATAGCAAAGCCAGAAGGCAGCAGCAGATCAAATGCAAGAAACGACTTAAGGGGAATGTGGAGCCTTCCAGTTAGTCCCACCTGAGCTTGTGGCTGGGTTAGGTTCTACACCTTTTAACTGGTTGCCCTCTTCCCATTTGGTTGATGGAGAAGGCCACCAAAATTTATTACAGACATCTGGGATAAGCTATAAAAGAAAATATGCTCTAGCATCATCTCTGGCAGTGGATGTGACCTCTGTCCAAGATCTGTGGGATGAAAGAGGCTAAATGAAGCTTCAGAAACATCTCAAACACTTTGAATAAATGCTGTAAGATGAAAAGGAGTCTAAAACGTATTTAATCACCCAGAAAAATTTCCTGTCATCCAGGAAAATAGAATAACAGAATATCCATTAAATAAAGATCACAGTGAATTTCAAAGATCCCTGTAGACTTCATGTAATACAGGGATGGGTACTACAGAATAGCTGCATAGAGCTATAGATTCAGATTTAAGATTTGATCTCTGAGTTACCTTGAATTTTGGAAAAGCTCTTGTTCTTTTTTTTTTTTAACCTATTCCCAACAAAATTTGTATGTGACTATTTACCTAAACAATTTTATGACCCTTCTTTACATTTTTCTCCTTTTCTTGGTATGAAGCTCTAAGTAACAACTTTTTCTCTGTCTTCCAAGTCTCATTTAATGTTCTGAACTCCTCAGTGCCAATGAATTCACTCCTTAACTCTTCCTGTATCCTACACATTCTCCTTCTGAAACTGGAAAATGTTTAATAAGGGCTCTTTTTGTTGATTCTTGTTGATCCGTGGCCAGACCTTTTACAATAACCTCATGTTGTCCTTTCCAACCCTAAGTATTCTATGATTCTATGTTGTAACAGGACCAGATGCAAATCCCTTCTTTGTTCTGGAATTTGTCTCTCAGTTGTACACTGATGAGGAAATTTCTTGGCTATCAAACTAGATGTCTGATTTTCCTCTCTAATTGATATCTGGGAACCGAAAAACTTCCTTAATGATGTTGTGCTTTTTTGTGTATTATACACACTATTAATGGTATGATATTGTGTATAATATTGTTGTCCTGTATTATTAATGTCTTTTCTAGCAATCTTTCATAAGTAATATTTTTCTATACCATCATCAGTACCAAAGAGGTTTCAGCAGACTGGAATTTATTTCTCTTTTCTCTTTAGCATAAATGCTTCAGTACCAGAGATCAATTGTGATTGCTATTCAAACGTGTTTTGTTTTTCCCTACAGTATTTATTTTTACATTCTGCAAGGTACTTCCAGTTCCCAGATTTTCTTGTCTGTACTCCTTGAACTTCTTGTACATCAATTTCTCAGTTGTTTCTCACTGGTGCCTTCTAGTGTCCTATATGGAAAATCATTAACTGTACCTTCTATCTGATGAGTTTTACAAGAATCATTCTTTCTCCAAGTTCTGCTTCTGCTGTTTCATTTCCCATTACTTTCCTTCCTTCATTCATTTTTTTGTCTTCTTTCTGATCAATAACAAGGGTCTACAAAAGCCTCTACCAATCTTCTTTCTTTAGTTAATTAACTAAAATTCCTAGTCATGCATAGCCCTCACACACAGACTTTGATAGAGTTCAAGAGAAGTCCTTTCTCTACAAGTGCTTTCTGGTGCTTTCTAATGAAAAACTTTCTTATACCATCAGTCCTTGTGCTAGCTTTTCATATTTATTGTTTCGACATGTCACTTCATTAAAATCAGA
This sequence comes from Agapornis roseicollis, assembly GCA_002631895.1. NCBI lineage: Eukaryota > Metazoa > Chordata > Aves > Psittaciformes > Psittacidae > Agapornis > Agapornis roseicollis. The sequence goes on along the minus strand of NDXB01017380.1, from coordinate 56,878 downwards.
CAAGGAACAAATGTTTGTTAGTAAATGAGTTTTCTAACCCTGTCTATGCTAGAAATGTTGCTTCACTATTGTCTCTGACAGGATATGATCCTTCACTTAAAAAAAATTATGCTGGCTAAAGGCAAAGTTGGAAAGTTGTGTACCTATTTATTTTAGCGTGACCTGTAGAAGTTAGCTGCAAAACCTCCATTGGAAAGTACAAGATGTACTTTCACAATGGCCACAGTGGCACAGCGTACAAAGTACTAGAAGGGCTAAGTGGCAAGCTCACCCTGCAGTCCTGAAATGAGATATTGGTGATTGCCTGTAAGCAGGCACATGAACCTCAGCGTCCTATTTGTTAATTGCCACAAAAGACTTGTATGAGAAGCTTCCAATCAGCGGCTTGGAGCCAGGCCATGCAGCTTAGTTAGCCAGTCTAAATCAACAGTTCACAAACAGGTTAGTTTGTGTAAGTTATCTGGCACTTAGTCAGAAGTCAGACTGAGAGGAAACAGGAGTCCATTGTGAATGTCTCACAAACAAGAAAAAAACCCTGATTTAATCACGCAGTATAGAAAATAAATAGTATGATTGGTTCCAGACTAAGCTTGAGCAGTGTTACTGAACCAGCTATTAGAATATGTATCCACATTCATATTGCTTGAATTCACATTTAACTTGCTAGCCATCTTTTGCAAAATCATTGAGCCATTTAAATAATGAATAGTTCATTTCTTTAGGTATCAGGGCTCCAAGCAGTAAAGAGACAGCTTGTAAAAAGGTGCTTGCGTAGTTTATGTGCGTGCTGCATGGTAAAGTATTTTCAGGATACCTATGGTTATTCCAGGTGAGGCAGATTGTACTTTGCCAGGCATACTATGATTACCATAGGCTAAGACAGGCAATTCCTTAAAGAAAGGTAGAGTTTTACCCTCCAACTCGCCACCAGCACTGAACAATACTAAGAAAGGTCTATTCATCTCAGCTTGTACCTCTGGGTAAGTTATAGAATAACCAGTATCCAGCTTCTTACACATTTGGGCTTTAACCCCATTGTGCAAACCCAGGGAAGAAACAGCAATGATGCAGGAGATAGATTAAAGGCTGGGAACGGGAGCAGTTTTAGTCTCTGACCCCCTCCCTTTTTTCCCCTCCCAAATTGAGGAAACTAATGCCAAACTTTTTAATGGGGATGAAGAGGAAGCAAGGGGTTCAACCAGGATATGACTTTTAGCTGTGACAGAAAAGGGACATATCTTGCTGTTTCCCATCTACCAAGCCATTTAGGACCTGCAAAGGGGCCCTGTGGGAATGCTGTTTGTTTGCCTGGGGAGTGACCAGACACCGTGTGAATTTTCTGTTGTTACTTTATTTAGCACTGCAAAGGAGTTGCCAATTCTATTTGAGTCTCCATCAGTGCTGTTAATGTTGCCACTTTGGGTAGGCTGAGTTTGTCTCAACAGATAGTCCTCAGAGCTTGATAAATTTAAGTGCTGATGCTAATGTTTGAGAACTAAAGTTACTCCAGTAGTTCCAAGACAAATAAGATCCAGATAAGTGGAGCCATTAAAAACAGGGGGTATTACCACTGGCAATATTGTTTTTTCTTTGCCTTTATTTAGAAAACAGCACCATTTACTGGAAATAGCAAATAGAGATTTTCATTAATGATTTTCTTTTTTGCATTATTCATTCTTTTTGATCAGCGTTTCACAAACCGAAAATTGAAGCAAAGGCTAATTTCAGTCCTGAGTTTTAATTATGTGATAGCGGACACATCGACACCTGTGTGCACAAGACTGTTCGCATCCCACAGCAAGGGAAGGCATCACCACACAATCCTGAAGATCTCTCCCAGCTGCTACCTGCTTTCATATAGCAAATATGCTGCCCATATACTAGGACACTGTTGGTGGCATGAGGTAGAGGAAGGCGTTCAAGCGTAGTACATAACTCACTGCTGAACCATCACATCAGCTGGTATTAGTTCTACTACCTAACCAATATAAATCCTATTTAATATGTTGCTGTTCAAGTATATGAAGGAAGATGGCCATCATGAAGACAAAATGAAGAGAAAAGACTGCACAGGCACCGGTGCTGTGGGCCCTTACTGTGACATACTTGATGCTGTAGGTTGCACTCTTATTCTAGCTGTGAAACACCAGGAAACATTCCTAATTTTGTTCTGCAACCTCCCACTGCATGTTCTTGGCAGCACCTTGCCTTTACTGTGATTAAACAGGGCTTTACACAAAGTGCCCAGGGACACAATGGAGCATTAGTTACTACCAGAAGACAAGTATTAAGTACCATGCACAAAATGAAGTGAACTAGTACCCAGAGAGACTCCCACAGCAGAGGGACATGCTTCCCTGTTCGTCCAGCACAGGTGCAGGCACAGCAACGCCACCCTCCTGCTCCTGATCCTTCCATGGAGCTCCCCAAAAGCTATCCAGTTCCCTGCTCTCTGGGAACAGAAAACCCCTTTCGTCTCCTTGAAAGAAAGCTGAAGCTTGCTGATAGAGGAATATCTGACTCAGTCAGTGTCTGATAGTTTGAAAGCAGCCCTTTTTGCCCTGGAAGTTAATTTAAAATAAGCTGCATTTTGATGCTGTCAGGAAGCTTGGCTGATTAATCCTCAAAGGTTACAAACAACAAGACAGAAGGCAAAGTTCCTGTTGTGCCATGGCAACTGTCAAAAACTCGTGTACACATTAGCAAGATCAAGCGTTTTCCCAGCCTGGGAAAGAGCAGGTAAACACCACGCTAATCCGTCCAGAGCTGAGAGACACAGAGGCTGCCAGGACATGCTGCTTTCCTCAAGAGATGCAAGAAGTCAGTCAGTTTCTCTCCTCACAGTTTGTTTATTCAAGGTACTTACGCTCTGATGGTTCATGCTTTACAAGGCTGCTCTGCTTGTTCCTTGTCGTGCGGCCGTGCTGACTGAAGTACATAGCACAGAGGGAGAGGGAAGCTTCAAAAGCTCAGCTTTGTGCTAGAAAAGCACAGAGCAAAGCTGATAGCAAGGTCCCAGGGGCCTATAAGTCAAAGTCTACAAACTTTGCTCTTCCTTAACCGGAAAATCTATCCAGCTCCAGCAGTGTTTCCAACTTGCTAAACTGGATGTTGGGGATGCATTTATAGAACATGATAAAAAGCCTTTGAGCCTTTGTGGAAGGTACATGGGCACCTAGGACAGCTTCTTATACGGCAGGGGTACCATAAGTGATCAGGTGTCTGAATCAGGGTTTCCCCACAGGTAAACTGGTAGCAGTACTTCCTCATCGGCATCTGGGGAGCAGTTGTTGGACTAAGATACCGTGGAATATATTAAGACAGTTTTGTCTCTGTGCAAATTGTTTAGGTTTTCTTTTAAATGTCTTTCCAAACCTGTTTTCCTAGACCCTTCCTCAAATCTTCATAAGAACAATTAAAAAAGGATTAATTTAGCAGAGTTCACTGGATATTAGTGGTGGGTAGAGCCTGCTAAGTCTTGTGGAAGAAATGCTGCTTCTGCAAAGTGAAGATGTTGACATGAAACAGGGCATGCAGGGGGAGACCTGCCCCCCTTTGCCCATTCTGCTGGGCAGGACTGCTGAACAGCAAGGGATGTAAGGTAGACAGTGGCAGGGGAGCCGTTGACAGAGTTTAGTGGCCAGGACACCTTGATAAGGTGCAGACGAAAGCCAGGCTGCATTCCTGTGTCCTGCAATGTTTACAAATGTTTCCTGTGACAACAGAGAAGAAAAATAACTTGGGTTTGTTAACTTGAAAGGGGTGACACAGGCACAGCTTTGTCCATGCAACATGGGTGAAGACACAAAACTAAACATGCATGGAACTAAGGAGAGTTGGGCCACTCTGCACCTTCTGTATTGAAAATGTCCTCAACTGAGGGGCAACCTGGAGAGTATAGTGAAAAATACTTTTTGCTGTCTGAAACTGAGGGAGTTTTGGGGTGGAAGTGCAGGAATGTGTCTCAATCCATGAGATTTATTAAACTTCATCCAAGACATTGATCAAAGTCCAAAATTCACTTTTCATCCCTTGAATCTCATGTCCTGTTGTTGTGTAGAAAAAACTACAGATTTGCTATCTTAAGGCAGGAAGACTATGAAGAATTCAGAGGGCTCACAAGCCTGTGGAAAGGCAGAGTTGATAAACTGGCTGCTAATGAGCTGCGGGTTCCAAGAGAAGGGAGCGAGTGTTCACGCATCAGTCAGTAGCTGCAGTGAGTCTTGTTCTCTGGTGCTACAGCCACCTCACATGGTAAGAAGATGGTAAATGACTCAAAACCAAAATTTTGATTTTTCTTGAAACTGTTCCAGTCACATTTGCAACTGGCAAATTTTTAACTTCTGAGGGCAACAGCCAGTCTGTTACTGTGCTTCTCTACCACATAGCAAGTAAAAGGGACCTTAGGCTACATCACCTCAGCATTACTTTTGTTACAATTTGAATCCAGTGAAACGGTGGAGGCTTTCTGGAACAAGATGGCCAAAACTCATAATCAGCCTGAACACCTGAAAAAACCAGTGACATGTTCCTGATATGAAAAGTAATCCAGTTTATATTTCATGGTTTGCTTTGAAAGGCGGGAGAGCTGTACTCTTATCAGATTTTTCCATACAGCTTTTTAGAGCAAGATGAATGTATGGCGCTTTGTGAATACAACAGCTGAGTTCAGTTTCATTGCTCTTTAAAATTTTCTCTGCTTTCTTTCTGTTTAAGGAAAATCAAGGAAAGAAATAATTACTTATCGAGGATTTGCTTTTTACACTATGAATGCAAATGCACGGTGACAGCTGAGCCTCACTGACATAGGTGCCTGCTTTTAAGGCTTCACAGAACTATCTTGTAAACACTAATGGCATTTGAGTCACCTCCTCTGCCTCCTCACAGTCATGCAGAAACTATTGAACATTGAGGCAGTAAGGGAGGTAGAGAAACCCTTTGGTTTATGATGCTGTCCACAGAGTTACAGCCTTTATGAAGGCTCAGTCTAGCTTAGAAGGTTTATAGAGTTTGGAGACCTTCTTTTATTCATGTTTTTACCTATATAATCTAAATAAAAAAACAGACAAGAAAGCTTCCTGATAGGGCAGCCTAGATCTGAAGAGCAAATTAAGGTCAATTCCTGCAAGGAATTCAAGCATGAGCTACTTTTTTCTTTCAAGTAGTTTTACTTATGTTAATAGCCACTGTTCTTTAGTTTATGAATTATTCATGTGCATGAGTCTCCATGAGACTTGAGCCTGCAGGTTACAAACTTGTATTAAGCACTGGGTGGCTTAAAAATATATTGGTAAAGAACAACAGAACAACTTTCAATTGGTGCTAAACAGAATAGTAATAGCAACAGTTAATTATTGTGAATAAAGACAGTTGAACAAACACTGTCTACAGAAGGAGAATGTCATAAGTATTTTCAACACATGGTCAAGAGGCTGTCTTGCATATTATGCTTTCATTTTATGCAGCAGCACTTTAAGGGACATGAAGCCATGTTCATCCAAAGGAAAATAAACACGTTAAGCAGTTCATGTCAGGCAGAGTTTTTGGCAGAAGAATGATGACTTTTAATGTTATTTATTTTATCTTTAAATCCACCACTGTGTTTCAAATCTTCCAAGCAAAGTAAGCTACAGTTCTGTGGGAATTGTTTGGTCTTGTGATGTTTTTTATGGTGGTGGCAGTTCCTGGTGGTTCCCACTGCTTTGGTGACTAGTGGTGAGTAGCATCAGCCTTCAGGACTCCAGTCCCCTCTCCCTGCAACCAATCTGTTAGCATCACTCAGGATACTGTACAGCTCAACAAAACAGCATCTTCAACATGCGTGAGAGTCTCACCTGCAAACAGTTGATCCTAGGAAGTCCTGTCTGTATTTGATCCGAAGTTCCTACTAAACCAGCAGAGGTAGTTTGGGAGACCTGATGGCTCCTACCAGCTCCTGTAGCAGTTGGTCCACAGTCACTCCTCTATGCTTGTAGAATTTTCCCATCCATCTTTCTTCTGCTTGCTGAATGTGGCAGGGATGAGGGAAGCAGGTGCCAAGTAGGAGAGCACAGCATGGAGGCAGAGGTCAGGCAGGGAAAGGCAAAAAATAATGGCAGCTTGAAGGAGAGCAGGGAGGGTATGTGTCAGAGAAAAACCTGAGGCAGCAGTGAAGATGGGGTGGGAAGGTCCCAGTGTTCACAGGGTAGTTGCGGGGCTCCGAAGGTCTGTGCATGGACACACAGGAAGGATGCTGAAACAGCATCTCATCCATACCCGGGCTGAAACTTCTGCAAGAACTACAGGTTTCAGGCATGAATTGGTGAGGTCCCACATCGAGTCATTTTTCTCCCACCTTGGCACTTGTTTGTTGGTTTTATTTTTAAATAACTGACACGTAGCAGACTCATCACAAGTGAAAACCCTGTAGGAAAAGCTGAATGCGTGCATTTTTTAAAAAAATCTCTATACCACATCTGTTAAACACTGTGTGCCAAAAGAAATTTTAATGCTGAGTGACAGGACGTGTGTTTTGGAACTGGAGTCAGCGGAAGAGGTCAACTGCACTTAGCAATGGCAGGTTGCAGCAGATACAATCCAGTCCTTTGCACTCAAGACTTCATTGTTTTGAAAGGCAGCCACATTCAGAAGAACACTGTGAAATTTCCAAGATATTAAAGTTCAACCCCACCTCGTCACAAAGGCAGGCTGTCTACCTCCTGGCATCCTACTGGGCTTGCAGTATGAATGCACGTTCAAATGGCATTGCAGGTAAACTGGGTGAGAATGCTGTGCTGTGGCAGAGGAGAAACCAAGATAGAAATTGCTTCTCTGAAACATGAGTCAGCAACAAAGTACAGGTGAGTGTCCTGGGATGTCCACAGGATGAGGAGGGGCTTTGAGGCAGTCAAGTGGCTGCCAGCAGTGTGGTGGTTTTGCTGCAGCTCAACACACACCATGTTTGTGCTCAGCACAGTGAAAGGCAACAACTCTTCCCCCTTTCTCCTAGCTCCATGACTCTGCTGTGCCCACCAGGTTGCAGTGGGGACCACAGTGTGTATCAAGGAGTGCCATGGGGTATGATGAGGCTGGTCAAGCACAGGGTACCAAGACAGCGAACACTGTAGAGGCAGTGGTGGTAGTAGGGGTGGTGGCTCTGACACCCATTTAGCTAATAAAATGTCTCTGCATTTAAAATGCAACCAGCCAGCTGTGTGAGTATGGAAGGAGGTTTAACCCATACCCTAACCTCAATAAACTTGTTTTAGCCCTGAGTCCTTGCCCTGAGTCAGGGGTTGTGGAACACTGCACCCACCAGCTGCAAGCACCCCTGCCCCGGTAACTCCAACTAAGGGACCTCTGGTCTTTTGATGTATATTTTCTGCTGAAGCCATTAGTTTTACCCTTTGTATCTTTCCTCTTTGATTCAGTAAACCCAGTAAAGTTCTCCCATTCTGTGCATCTTACGCCACAGGTTGAAATTTGTCTCCTGCCAGCTGGTGCTGTTTCAGTTGTTCACCTGGCAATGTCTAAAAGCTCTCTCTGCCCCTTTGACCTGCTCCATTAAACAGTTGTCTCTGGACAGTAAGGACAGGCTTTAATGACATTTGGTTGCTTCCTGCTGTGAATATCGGGTAAGACTCACTTAGCATATCTGACAAATGATCAGGAAGGGAAGAACCTTTTCCCCAGCACATCTGAGGGGTCTCTAGGTGCTGGATGTCATTAGCTGCCTGCAGTAATGAACTGAGGTGTTCTACCTTTTGCCATCAGGTTTAAAAGGTCAGGCTGGAGATGGTGTCTGTGAGTGGGTTTAGCACACTGAGGAGATGATTGTCACCAAATTGTAAGCATGGTTTTTCAGCAGGTATCAATGTATTATTCACCTTCACTGGGTGCTTTGCTGACCCCTCTCCTGCTTCCTCTGCACAGATGCAAAGGGAGGGTTGGGTGTGTGAGTTCATGGATGCTATTTGGGGCACTGGCTCCACCACAGGTATTTTTCTGGTCTTGAGTAATTCACATGCCTCCCTTCCTCCAACCCTTCCCATTTCAATAGTAGCATATGTCTGCCCATCAGACTACAGCAGTACACCAAGATACCTGAATTGTCTTCCAACCTCTGTGAGATATTGGGTATATTAGACCAACTGAAATATGATGTCTATGTGGCTTTGTGGATAGATCTTTGATACCTTTGCATGACACAAACTGAGCTGTATAATTGTATCCCCTTAACACTAGTAAGAGAGTAAATCACATTATTCTCAGACTAAAGCCAAATTACAGCACTGCATCAGCTACTAGAAAGAAAATCAGCTCTATCACAGCTGAAATGAGCACATACCTTTCTCACTTTTGGACCCCTGAAACTTTTCAGAAAAGGCACAGACAGCTTTACAAATGTCCTAGATGCAGTTTTTGTGTATGTGAATGTCCTTTCCATAGCCACCCCCTGCAGTTCACAAACAGGTCAAACCCTCCTGCAGTAAATGCATTAGAATGGGGAACATCTCTCTGGTTTTTGCATTCAGCAAACCAGACACAGTGTTGTGACTGTAAATGGCCTAGCCCAGGCAACAGGAGCAAGGAAAACAGAGCGGCAGGGGTTCTAGGTAATGCTAGTCATTTGAGGACCCCATGGCGAGCCTGCACAGCCATCCCAGCCATCTCCTTGCTGTTGTCTGCCCACACTAGGCAGAGTAAGGCTAGCTCAGGGCTGTACACACATATTGCTGCCACACAGATATAGATGGTAGGCATAATGTGCTTGTGTACTTCTCTACACAGCTGGCTGGGAACTTGCTGAGATGTTAAATTGTGTCATTATGTGGATCTTGGATTATATTATGCATTTTTCTCTTCCCTTTCTTGAAATGTATTTTCACTCACATGAAGTTTAAAGACTGTTTTTTTTTTTTGTTTTTATCTTCTGCATGATCTTTGTGTTGATGGGTCTGGTGCTTCTAACTTCAGCGACATTCAAAGTTGTGTAAGTGCTTTGCAAACATGCGAGAAGATGAGTCTCTGCTTGACAGAGATAATAATCTTTGAAAGCAACAGCAAACACTGAGCATGTGGATAACTCCTGAAAGCAGGTCTGAGACAAGCTGATCACAAAACAACATTGTCACTAGGAGCTAAGTGTTAAAGTCCTATATATTACAATACAAACCATGTTCTTTAATGTCTCTGAAATTGTCATTAATCATGGTCATTTTCCTTTGTGCTTTCTCATGAAGGTGTCACAATGTTTCTTAATGTCTTTTCTATTGATTTATTAGAGACAGAGATTTGAGCATGTAAACTGTTTAGTAGCTATTTGCTAATGCTATGTCAAGATACAGGATGAAAAACAATTAAGTCGCTCAACACTTTCACAAAATAAGAAAAATCTTATTATGCCAAACTCATTTATTGCGAAAAAGCCAACTGGCTTTTGTGGCTCATTCATCTCAGAGTGATAGTGCCCTTCAATCTCTGCAATGCAAAGTGTTACCCTAGGCTTGAGGGACAGTTTCCACACCATGATTTCAGTTGCTGCCCAGCAGCTGCTTGAACATGGTTCAGTGTCACTGAGGCAGGTCCACCCAACCCAAGGCAGAGAGACCTTTTCTGACTCTTTTTCCAGGCTTTGTAGTCTGTGAGATTGAGCTCAGCTTTATTCATGTGCATCGTTTTATTTCTGCCACGGCATTTACAGAGCAACCATACATATCTTCATTGGGATTTAAGGCTCCACCCATCCTGCACATCAAAACAGGTTTGGAAACTGGTCTTTGGCCTGTAGATTGAGATGCAGCTTGGATACTCTCCCTGGGGCTTGACCTGCATTTCCCCAACACCCCAGCTTGTGCCCCTGCTGTATCTGGAAGGATTTTTTCACAGCTAAAAATGCCTGGAAAACTACTTTTTAATCCTTTCATTTTCTCTTCTGCCAGGAGGGTGACTTTTAGGTTTCCAAAACCTGCAATGTAGTGTGCCAGCATGTGGAGGAATTTGTGGGTGCAAAGCCTGGGTGTAGATTGGAGGACGAAGCAGAGGAATCCTGCCTGATGCAGTCACACCCATGCTGTCTGCTGGGAACCAACCCTTGCACATGGCCTTTCCCAAACCTTGCTCAAGCAGGATTTGGGAAAACTTTATCTGTCATATATCAAACCCTGCCTGGAAGCGTGTCAACAGTTGAACAGGCTGGATAATTGGTGGGCCAGTGCTCAAACCTGCCTCCTGGTCCTGTTTGAGCTGGTGGTGTGGATGTTGTGATGCTTTTGCTCAGGAATGAGAATGCCAGTGATACCAGGAATTGACAGGAGTAAGAAAACTGCAAAACATCTTTCAATAGCTATTTATTGGGTTCAATTTAAATTGTATTTTTTTGGTGCTTCATTGTTATAAATTATCTGGTGTTTGTCTTTAAAAATTGAGAATTTTTATTCATTCTGAGCCTCCCTGAATGCTCCATTTCATGCAAGTACCCTGGGCCTGCGTGCAGCCTCTCCTCTTTGCTCACTCTCTTAAGAATATTACCACTTGGCCAATAATTGTATTTTTTGTTCCCCTTTAGATGTTTTTTTTCTGCTACTCTTCAGAACCTAGGAAAGTTCTGCAGGGTAAACCCACTACCCTGACTTCATATCACATTAGAAAATAAATGGAGAATATGAATTAAGAAGTGCCTTCTTAATAGAAAGAAAGTGAATGGATCTGGCTTTAACAAGCTCTTGGCAATAGACTTTTGTGCCTTTTACCTGGCCCACTGCAATCAGGGAGCTCTTTTAACAGGACATTTTCCTTGACCACACCAGTCTCATGCAAACAGACCTGCTGGCTCAGCCCAGGGCTGCTATATGTTGCTCTGGATCTGATGGATTTATATTAGCTGATGCTCTCCCCTATTGCCCGAGGCAGAGTATAATCAGGCAGCATTTCTCATGCACCATTTAGATGATTTAAACATTAAGAAGTTTACATTAGCCTTCTCCTTTTGATGAATTCCTCATCTGCGTTCAGGAAAAGAGCCTCATTACCTTAGGACAGGACCATTATTTACCTACTATTTATTTTTCAATATTTTGCTCTCACTGAAGAACACAATAGTGGTACCTGCAGCAGGAACAGCCCTGGGTGCTGCCCTGGTGAGCTGACAAAGCAATCTCAGTGACCATGCTGCAAGGAGGGATGGGGAATTTGGAGGGGGAACGAGGAATAACTTAAGGAGGATAATGTGATATAGCATGACACTTAGCCATAATGTGACAGAGATAAGGAGGCTTTTCTAAAAAAAGATTGAACAAGTAAGTCATTATTAGAAGACCCTCAACCAATGCAATGCAATGTCATTGTTATGAATCCTAAGATTACTATAACCTTTAAAAGGTTTTTAATTTCTGCTTAGAAGCACCTGCCCCCTCTCATGGCACGGAAAGGTAATTTTCGCTTGAAGACAGATACCACATTTTCCTGGACCAGTGACAGTCTAACACTGCATCTACATCTAGTGGTTTTCTCACAGCATTGCCACTGGCTTCAGCGTGGCTGCCTGGGAAAGCAGGATGCCCGGGTGTGCTGGATGAGAACTCTGGGCTGCACCAGCTTTCTCCCGGCACATAGGTCATCACCCAAGTCTGATGAGTCTGCTGCTCTTCACATATGCAAACCCTAACACAAATAGGTGTGGAAGTCTCTGTGTGTCTGTGCTGTTACACTGGTGACTTACATCTGGTTTTCTTACATGTATCAGTACTGATACAGTCATTAACTCAGCATTACCTCTGCAGTGTTGTTAGTATTCTCAATGCCTTTATATGTGTACAGAAAATACATCTGAAAGGGAAAGAAGACAGAAGGAGTCAGATACAGTGCAATCTGTCTTAATTCTTTGTTTTTATTTTCCACAGAACATTATCACTAAACACAATTAGAAGATCTGGGTCCCACCCCCGTCTCTACTCTGCCTCTAGATGCATCACTCCGAACATTTCTTACTTCCCTTCTGACCTCTCTTTTCCACTCTACCCTGGTGTAACCTGACTACTTATTCCATGGTTCTTTGGGGCTGGTGTCACTTGTTTCTGTACACCTGCATCACACTGGACACTTTCAGTGCCTCAAACATGGATACAGTTTGGTAACTGTTCCTAGAGGTGAGTGCACTACATAGTTATAGGTGCCACTGACTGAATCATGCACCTATGGGAGGGGGCACAAACTCCCTTGCCCCAACTAAGGATGTCTCCACCACTGCATTACAATGGCTTTCTTCTCATGTAGCCTCTTCCTAGTTGCCTGTGTTCCCTGCTTGAGCCTCCTGCTTTCCACAGCAGCCAGATGCATGCAATTGGTTTCGCTCCTTCTCCCTCTGTGACTCAGGAGAGGACCCACATCCATGGCCTTCAATGCTGCCACAGAGGTCAGATGCTGCAGCCCCAGAGCAGCTCATCTCCCAACAACCAGATCTGCAAAACCAGAGCTGGGAATAAACTGCAGGCCCCAGAGCACTGTAAATGCCCTGTCTGAGATGTCTGTCAGCACACCCCATCTGCTTGCCAGAGCTGCAGTAGATGTCTTTGCCTGTTTGGATGGTGGCACAAGCTCTGCAGTGTGTTAAAAAGCCCCTCTTTCTCTTCAGCGACAGGGAACAGGCTTTACTAGAAGCGAAGCTGAAGGAATGCCAGACAGGCAGCAAGATGCAAACACTCGGCTGAGCAATTTTTATATCGTTGTCAAATCCACGCGTTCGAACAGCAGGAGCCAGACCCTGGAAATCATGAAGCTGGCACAACCCGGCATTTATTTTTAAAGCCATTTGTGCCTTTCTCTTTAGTTCCTGTGCACGTTCAGAGGTTTTTAAGGGTTTTTTTGTGTCTACCAGCCAGGACTTGGCTGCTTAATTTAGTTTGCACTTAAACTGTCCATGCCTAATGAGGCAATTCTCCTCTAAGGATAAACCCCCAGTTCTCCATATAGGTGATCAAGAAAGCTGCTGCTTCTTCTGAAATCCTCATTGTGTGGAGTTGGTCCTGTAAAAGATATAACCCCTGTCCACAAATCTTGCATTTCTTCAGGCTAGGCACCAAAGAAAGGCACACAGAATCTCCCTGTGGAGGTGTGAGTAGCTCCTTCCCTGCACTGACTGCATAGAAAATCCAGCCTTTAGAGAAAATGTGGGTTTTTTTTTCTAATATTAATCTGCCAGAACGGGGCTATTTAGGAAATGCTCAAAGATTTAGCATAAACCTGCAGAGTAAAAGAGACCGGTAGATTCAGCAGCTGCAGATAATGGCAAAAAGTCTACTATTAAAGATGGCCAGAAAACATAACTGGCATTCCATGTTTCCCAAGCATTTAAATAAGATGCATTTTTGAATATTCAGTTGATATTTTGGTAACATCAGAATTATATGACATGAAATATAGTATAAAAGACACCTGAATATGATACAAAATTAAAAAATAAATCTAAATTATGACCCAAAGTAATAGAAAGCCAGTATTTGAAAAGAAAGAAGGAATGGCACTGTTAGGCCTTCTTTTCCTGAGAAAAAATTCTCCAAGTTAACTGGGACCCACAAAACTTTCTCCTTGGACACAAGGTCATTTTACAATGGAAAATTGTTTTATTGAAAAGAAGATCAAGTGTAATTGGTACCAATAAATATAAAATCCTACGGCCATTACAAGGCACAAACAGAAGATACTCATGAAATACAGAACAGCTTCCATAAAAAGGAACATCTAAGCAGCTGCATTTATCTCCACCAAGCTCTACTTTTTCCTCTTGTTATTCCTGCAGGGTGGCTATGGAATGAGTAAATTCAGACAACAGGGAAAATTATTAAGATGGTCCTTAACCAGATCCAGTGAGAACTATCACCTAGTTCATTCAGTACAGACAAAATAAAGAACTGAGCATGTGTAGATTTGAGCGTAAACAATTGCCTAAGTTTTCAAAAAGGGAATCCCTTTCCAGTTCATCCTCTAAAACATCAAAAGAGCTCTCCGCAGCCAATGAAACAAGTGATTATCCAAAACAAGTATGAGTGAGCTCCACACAGTAATCATAGGGGGAAAAAAAGATCAGGTGTTGTTTGTTACGCACTAGTCCCCCTTTCCCTACCTACCCCTGCTCCAAACACACGTGCTCAGCTGTAAATGTCTAACTGCACCCTTTTGTGCATGTATGATGTTTGTCTGGAGATGAAAGAGCTTTGAGGAAGTTCTTTGTCAATCAGTGTTATTGATGACGTGGTTGTAAATCTCACTGTCATAGTATTTACTAAGTAAATAAGTACTGTGTGACCTACAGGAATATTTTCCCAGTGAGGAAACTGGTTTGAAAACAAATGACTCATCTTTTTTTTTCCATTGTACCTCAAAGTCATGCATGGGGTTGGGCACTCATTCAAAGATGAACTCAGTCTGTATCTTACAGGAGCAGTACTGGGCAGGTTTTCTGGATGTATCACTTAGCGAGAAGTCCAACAGGTCTTGCAAAATGAATGTATTTGTTGGTTGGAATGGAAATAAAAGCAATTTAAGTATTTTTGCTATAACTCCTTTCTTCTTTTGTTATTTTTTTCAATTACTTTATTATGTGTATCTGCACACATGCTGAGGCTTGCCTGGCAACAGACCAGGTTCAACCATTAATTTCCTTTTTTCCACCAGTGTTATCAGTAACCTGCCTCAGTTTCCTCTGCTTTAGAGCCACCCTCCACACCATTGCTGGTGCGACAACTTGCCCATTTAAAGGCAGCTGCAATCTGTGCAGGTATAACTGGTACTTCTGTCTTAGGCTGCTGTCTAGACGTAGGGCAGGCAGACTGAGCAGAGGCAGCAGGGCAACAGCTTTGCCCCTCAAAACTCATAGCCAGGCTGACTGTCAGTGCAGTCAGGTCAGGATCCAACAGATGCAAGGTTTTTCCATCAGCCTCTGGTGAAGTCATTCCCTTTTCCTTGCCCATGTGGTCTTTCTCAGTTATCTTTTATCACACTGAAGCTTAGGTTGCTGTTATGTGTTGCACCTTGCAACCATCTGCAAGCTTGTGCTGTTGCAGAAGTCTGTGGGTGCTTATAAAGTGGAGCTGCACCCCAGCAGCACATAGAGACCTGTGTGATGAGACTGGCTGGAGTCTCTGATAAACTTTCTGGTGGAATTAGCTTAATGATGTGAANCACCTTGCAACCATCTGCAAGCTTGTGCTGTTGCAGAAGTCTGTGGGTGCTTATAAAGTGGAGCTGCACCCCAGCAGCACATAGAGACCTGTGTGATGAGACTGGCTGGAGTCTCTGATAAACTTTCTGGTGGAATTCAGGGCATTAGCTTAAAGCTGTGAAGTTCTACCCAGTTCCTGATCCAGTCCTTGACCCAGCTGCTGGGTTGTCTCAGCAGAGATCGGCAGAAACGTTCAACATGTTGCTTCACCTGTACAAAACAGAGGAAAGCTGCCTCCAGGGTGATCCCTCTAAAGAGTCCTCATCTTCTGAGCTGCTCCCCCCTCCTCTCATGTACCACTCCTTCCTCATCAACAAACCCCACAAGCGATAATGCTCCAAACCCCACATGCGATAATGCAGTTAGGGTTGGAAAGGACCTTAAGATCATCTAGTTCCAACCCCCCTGCCATAACCAGGGACACCTCACACTAAACCATGTCACCCAAGGATTCATCCAACCTGGCCTTGAACACTGCCAGGGATGGAGCACTCACAAAGTCCCTGGGCAACCCATTCCAGCATCTCACCACCTTAACACGAAAGAATTTCTTCCTTATATCCCACCTCTGCTGCTGTGGGCATCATGGTTTTCAACATGTGATGGAGGTGTCCAGAGCACAGAATGTGTGCCTAGAGATCTTGTTTGAGATTTGGCTGAAAAAAGCTATCTTACCTTTTTCATGGAATCACACAACCATTTAAGATGCAACTCGTCTGATTTAACTCTTGCAGGACTCAAAAGTCAGATTCAGCTTCAACATTAGATGTCACTCAAGATTACATGCCATCAAGTTTTGCATATTTCCAAGAATGGGGATCCTATTAGAGATTCCGACAAGTTTCCCAGGTTTTCTGCCTGCTGATAACCATCCACATGTTAACGTGTGCCCTTGACTGTCACACAAGTATCTCTGTGCCCTGCTGGGGTTATTTCTTACTGTGCTGTGTCCTATGTCAGATGTGAACATACTTTTCCTCCCTGGGAGTCTGCTGGATCAACCTAAGACACAAGGTTTGCTCAACTCTGTTTCTCAGGTAGATTTCTGTTCCTTCCCCCTCCTTCACATAACCCTGCTTGGTTTCAGTGAACTTCAGCAAGAAGCTGTCCAGCAACAGAAGTTATACTTTTCTTTCTTGGAAAGTATCTAGCGCATTTGGGGTGCCACCAGGAGCAGATAAATATTGCCTGTACCTCTGAGAAGAGTCCATCACTGCTAAGAGCTCTTTTTACACATGTATCTTACAAAGGCAACACCTTGATCCTGCTATTGCCTTAGCAATGATAGCTATATAACTGAGGGCTAGATTCAATAAAATCTGTCTCAGTTATCCTGGAATCAATTTTTTATATATTTTGTGACCTTGCATGGGACGAAAATGATTGTTTTTATTGAACTGAAATACACCATGTTCTCTGAAAAGTAATTAAGGTATTACAAAACATTAGTCATTATTCAAAACCTATCACAGGACATTTTATAATGCCATGTAATGGAATGACATAATAGAGCGATTTTGCTACTATTTTCTTTATCCTATATATTAGTAAGTGTCCTGCTTTAAAACCAGTTTCTACTCCCTCCTCCTCCTGCTGAACCCAGGACAGGAAGTGACAGAACTATTCTATAATTCTATGACAGATACAAGCAAACAAATTAATTTAATTTATTCAATAAAACCTAATCTGTTCTTTTTTATACTTGTGTTACCTGTGTAACTTATTTTCATAGTTTTCAGTTCTAAGGCTGTATGTTGGAGAAGTCTTCATGCTGAAGATAGACTGTATCCTGTCTAAGATCTATGTGCATGACAGCCTGTCATCACTTCAGCAAGAAACAGAAGAACAACTTTAAAACAGACTGTGATATCAGATTTAATGTGGAAAAATGTCATATATTCTATTTTGACAAAGTAAAAAAAATGTATTCTACCACTTCTTTATTAAATATTAAAATAATATTCACAACCTTTATTTGGTTGTTCTTGAATTATTAATATATTAATATAAAATTCTACTTATTTGAATTTGGTGGAAAGCAGTAAGACTGGATTAATGCCAGAAAATCTGCTTCTATGTTATCAAGGATCACAGTTAGCTGGCTTAACCTTCAAGTCCACAAAGCTATTCATATACTACTTGAAACAAGCATTTTGCTTTAAAAATATCCCATTAAGAAACTGATCATTGTTCATTTTTCAACTGCTGCTGGTTTAGTGGAAGGTGTCTCTGCAAAGAACTGGGGTGCCTGAAGGTGATTAGCACTGGGGCTCTTCTCTGCCTCACTCGTTCTTCCTTCTGCTGCTGTCAAGCCCTGGTCAGGTTGAGTTTGATTCGCCATGTACCATGTACATTCCTGATGCCATCACCTCACTGGAGCCATTACACAAAACATGGTTGGAGAAAACCATTTCCAGAATGAAATAATTTTTTCTCCGCTTAAAGCCAAGTGGGAAGAACAGCCTGGGTGAATTCCTGGAGCCCAACCAAGGTTTGGACCTGCAGAAGGGGGCTGCATTGTACAAGATATTGACAGCAGGACAAAGAAGGTGATCCTTCCCCTCTGCTCAGTGTTTTGTATCCAGTTCTGGGCTCACCAGTACAAGAGAGACGTGGCCCAATGAAGGGCCACAAGGATGATTAAGAGAACATCAATCCTATAAGGAAAGTCTGACAGAAGTGGGACTGTTTAGCCTAGAGAAGAGAAGGTTTAGGAGGACCTCATGAATTTCCTTTTCTTTATACGGTGATTGAGAAGCTCTACGGATAAGGTCTTACCTGTTACTCAAGTTTCATTGGCAAGAGAGACAGGTAGTCCTTTTATCCACATTACTTGTTGCTGATACTAATCAGAGCAAGAATGAAAATAGAAAACACATAAAAAACACCACCTCCTGAGGTGCAGATACCTCAAGACTTATTTTCTAGTTGCTTGGGACATCCATAGTTATGGGATACTTAACTGTAGCTTTTTTCTGGAAAAAAATAAGAGGAAGATGATTACCTATCAACAGCTCAGTTTCCTCTTTCTGTCTCTGTGTGGCAGGCTGGCAGGAATTTCCCAACCACAATTCCTAAAGTGTGCTGGGAGCTGGTCTGGGGTGCCCTGTTTATAAAATAAAATGCAGATAGTTTTTTCTTACCATAACAATTATGACTTTTTAAAACTCAAACCAGAGACACTGACAGAAGTTACTGTGCTATCTGGTGACTTGATCCTGAAAACTTGCCTGAAGGGCCAAGTTCACAATTCTTCATCTAACAGAAATGTGGTTGAAGTCAAAAAGCTTTTGTGGTTTAGGGGTACATGCTGTAACCCTGCAGCAAAGCTGTTAATATTTATATTAATTACACTAACAATGTGTGAAAGAAAATATTCTTGTAAAAAGAAATATCAACTCACAAACTCCAACAGTTAATCAGGGCTATTCTGAAGGTAAATGTTGTACACATTTAAAGCAGTTTTACAACAAAATTTATAGTACAACCTCAGGCATTTATTTTTATTGCACAGCTACTTACCTCAGTAAATCTCCTAAAAATTATAAGGCAACAAAACTCTGGAAAGAGTCAATTTGTATTTTAATGGACAAAGGCATCAAAATGACTTTACGCTGCCAAATACCACAGAAGTTCAAATGTTTTTTTCACTGTTCTGTTCCAAAAATCCATTAGATTCACTGTTGTATTTAAGACTTTCTATAGACATCGTAACTTCATTTAAACATTTCGGATTTAAACTATGTTCTGTCAAAGGCAAAGCTAAAAATAGACATTGCGTATGTTTTGTCTCACAAGGGCAAGCAACAAATAAAAGAATAAAAAAGGTTATTGAGTAAATATAGATTTTTGGATGGGGGGAGGAGGTATAAAGTTTCCAGATTTTTGTAAGTGCTTTTATGACAGACTGACACAAACATCAAGACAGTTTGACCTATTGTGTATTCAAACCCCAACAAAAAGTGATTTATGACTTATTTAAACTTGTGGTACTGAGGTGGAAGACATTCATCTCATTCTACAGATGCTTAGAATAAATCAAATCTGATTTGTGGATACGATATTAAACTTGATTTGTATAAAACTGAAGTTAAAAAACCCCTGTGTTTTCTCAGACTACTCTCCCTAGCAAAATATTAGCCAGTTAGAATGGTTAAAGAAAGAGAAGGTCTCCCTTTTTCTACATAGTAAACTTCAACAGCTGCTTGGCTTGAAATGTTTCCCTAAATATGAATAATTGCTCTGGATGATGGGGTCAAAGTGTGAAATAATCATCAGCATAGCACAGCCAAACTTTAGGAGATGAATTATCCAAATCCCATTTAAACATGTTTGCAGAAAATCTGATATTCCTCTTGTAGCAACAGAGAGCAGGGTAAAGACAAGGGGAAAGAAAAGCTTTTAACATAAACCCCCATGAAACTCTGGTTACTGTAACTCAGTTCAGATTACAATTTACTAAAATTTACTTTTTTTTGATGGTAAAGAGCTATCTTGTCTAGACAGGGATATAGCTTATGGTACTTTATATGTTCCACAAATAACAATATGTAACAATCAGAACAGCATAAAGGTTTGAATTTTTATATTGAATTTTGATCTGCTTTTCTCAAGGTTTCTAAAGTGATTGGGACTTCATTGATAGCAGAACTCCATCTGCAGTCACTTTTGTCTTGCTGTATCATGGTCTTATGATTTGGGGTTTAAAATAGGAGAAACTTGGAGCAGGACCCTGAAGTTCCATGTTACCAGAGATATGTGTAAAAATACACAGGCTTTTCTGTCCACGTGATTTGAAGCACTTTATAGAATCAGGTCTTTAGACCACAAATTTTATGGAATTCATTGATGTTCACCATCTCATTAATCTTTGCCATTTCCATTTTGCAGTGCCCAGCCAACAGTATTCAAATTTTCAGTTATTTTACTTATTTAATTTGTTTTGCAAGGACACAGTAAGACTTAAAACCAGCAAAACCCAATATTTCTATTTGGGCATCTGCAATTATCACACACTTGAAAGCACAGGATTTGGTGCTTAACGGGAACAGTTTGGAAAATGCTACAGAATTAAGTCAGTGTTGGCTTTAGTTCACCAAGACTGTACTCAGAAGGTTTCTATTCTACTTCTTTCAGAGATTCTTTCACCTTGGTAATGGATAATGCTTGAGCAGAAGTAATTACTAGGAAAGAGGGACTTCTTATTTTATTTTATTCTCTTTGGGGACATGAAAATTATATTTCACTGCATTCAGAAAAGAAATCCTAAGACATCTAAGCTCTTTCTCTAAATATAATCCTGCTGAATTACAACCTCTCATATAACTTCTGTGTTTCTTCAGCAATAGGTATTGTCTTCTGCCCAAATTAAATATTCAGTAAGGCAGAGAAGGGATCTTGTTTTTAGTCCAGCATAAATTCCTGGTTAGTTTCATGAGGCTGTCACAGACAAGACACAAGAGGTGAATATAACTCCAGAGTGCACCAGGACTTAGGGAAGCAGAGCCTCAGGGGAGGCTCAGAGCTGTTTCAGGATTGCTTGTTCTGTTCTCATTTGCAAACTCACAGTTTCGCTTTGACTCTCAGGCTTAAACATTTGATTTGCCCCTGGCTTTGAGTTAATACATTTTTGAAATCTAACTCTTGAAGGCAAAGAAAAATTAAAACTGAACATTTCCTTTCCACCCTATGAGATGAAAAAGGATGAACCTTTATTGAGAAACCAAATGGGTGCTGTTTTGGCTGACTGACGATCAAATCTCCCTTTCAGAACCTAATTCTCTTTGTTTTGCTACACCAGGGTTTTACCTTTATGCAGGGTGGCCAGTGGGTGAAAGAGGGCCCTGCTTTAACACCAAGATCTCCTAGAATGTGGAAAGTGATTTGAGGGGGATAGGGAAGAGGGAAGGGTTGTGAGGAGCACTGTGATTTCAACACCCTGGTTGTCTCTTATGGAAAAGCCAGATGGAGACACTTTGGCATTTGGCAAGCACAGGGGTTTTTGCTGGCTGCCAACATTGCTAGCTGTTGTGTTTGGGGTTTTTTGAAACTTTTTCTAAAATGTCAAATGTTGATCCCATTTGGCAGTCAGATGTGGAGGAACAAGCCACTGCTTTGTGATGGTAGACGGTACCAAATCCTAAGGTTCTTGCCCTGGTAGACACAATGGGAATACTCAGCACAGGGCCACAGATTGTGCTGGCTCCAAAACTGTGAAGCTGGGAGATGTCCCTTTTCCTCCAGGGACAGGGAAATGATATGTGTAAGGTAACATCATCTTTTAATGCAGTTTAAATCCAGAATACACTATTGTATTGTTCAGTGTGAGCATTTATTTCTTATAACTCATTGGATTGTATGCAAACACATTGAACTTTATGACTGAGTAACCTAATGTATTTCCATTCTCATAGCCTCGCAGAAATAAGAAATTAAATAAGAAAAAAATAAGAAAGAGGAAGGTAGCTCCCATTGGTATTTGCAGCTCCTGCACTGTCAGGGAACTGATCAAAATATTCAGATGTTGAGAGTATCAGAGCACCTTGTGGATCTCTGAAACAAGCTACAGAGGAAAAAGAATGAGCAATGTTCTAGGTGCTTCCAGTCCAATTTGTCAGAAATTCCTGCAGGAGCTTGGACACCAGTAATCAGCTGGATGTGGGCACTTGAATTCAAGTTGCTGTTTCTACCAAGGAAGCTCAGGGGGACACATTATCTTAATGCAGGCTTCATGTCTTGTTAATGTGGCAAGGACAAAGCTGAGCCTTCTTGGCTGTCACTCATCCATGGGGAGGGAGATGGCCTGTGGTCCTCTGCAACCGCTCCGAGGCTTACCATCCCTCCATCCAAAGAGCTTCAGTGCGCAATGACCTTCTCGGCTAGGAACACCAGGAATGAATTAACTTCAGCTGACAAAAAATAATTTTACCGTGACTTTGCTTGTCAGATCGAAAGGTCTCCTTCCCCAGAATCAGATTGGTTTTTTCCCTATGCTTCTGCCTACTAAGTCACATTTCAGTTTTTCTTCCTGAAAAAGGTAGCATGTTTTCTTCCACACCATTTCTGTTCAGTCTCTGAATCATTTTAAAAGTTTCATTTGAACTCCTTCCATGATTTCCATATTGAAACCAAACCAGGTAGAAATATTCTAGAAATAGCCTTATTGTGTGTGAGGCAAGATTGCTTCTTGCCTTGATCATTTCATGTCTGAGATGACATCCAATCATTCTCTGAAACAATACTTTCTAAAACTGTCTTCCAGACTGTCGATATTCCTGACATCACCTTGCGTACCACTGGATTGAAAAACATTTTGTGAAACTTGAAATATTTCTCTCTAGCTTTAACTCCTATATAACAGAAATTTATTCTTATTATTTACTACCTTGACAATGCTGCGTCATTTGCAAACACACTAGCAATGATTTTGTATCATCCCAGTCATATAAAGACCTTTAGATTAAGAATTTAGATTAAGAACTTTAGATTAAGAATTTTAGATTAAGATACCCCTTTAGCAACTGCCTAGCTAATGGATACCTCTCCATCAACAATTTATTTTCCAAGACCTGTCACCGAGCATGATTTTGTTTATGTGATATGCGTCCTCTTAGTTCCACATATAGTGCACACATTTTGGTTAAAGTACCATGCTGCAGTAATAAAACTGTAAAAAATAGTTGCCTTAAAATACAATGCTGTAGTAGTAAAATTATATTGTAAAAATTAGTTGTTTTCTCTTTAACTACCTGCTGCTCAAAAAAAGATAGTATCATTTCACTGGATGCCTTCTGTAAAACCATGCAGGCTGTCCTGAATGATATCTTCAGGTTTAATTATTTACTGATAGAACCCTAGGTAAGTAATTCCATGCTTTGATTTCCAGTGTCAGTCTATTGCTATTTTGGAATGTCTCTAGTTCTCCAAATTTTCTCAGATCAGACTTCAGTGTTTCAGAGATCCTTTTCAGTCCTGAAGATGTTGGGAGAAGAAAAGGGATCTACTGATTCCTACAACCTTCTGAAACTCAACTGGACAAAGTCCTGAGCAACCTGATTTAACTCTGAAGTTAGCCCTGCCTTGCGCAGGGGATGAGACCAGGTGTCCTCCAGAGGTGCATTCCATCCTAAATGTTCAAGTAAATCTATTTTATATCCCAAATGTAGGTGATTTCCCATGAGAAATTGGGGGGGGGAGGAAGAAGTAGTCATATATATAAAGGCTGTGTCATACTGCATGAAGTTACTCGGATGATCTTAAATCAGAAATCTGTTCATTTTTGAGTGATTAACTTGGCATCTTAAGCATCTTCATGTATTTTTTTTTTTTGCACAAGATATTTCTGTTCTGACTGACTAATGAGAATTAATGTGCTGATATGGAAGATTTTAAGTGGGAGAAGAAGATCAGACAACTCCAGCATTAACAAGACCTTTCATTGTTTCATTGATTGCTGGAGCTGAAAAGGTTTCTAAGAATCTTATGGCCAAAATTATTAAGTAATTGAATGTCATGACACTTGACAGTTAAGGATGCAATGGACTTACCACCTCTCTTTGTCAGAAGAGAAAAGTGGAATAAACTGAGGGCAGCTTAATTGGCTTCTGGAGGACATATATGTGGTAGAAACTTCAGCCAAATACAGCAGCAAAACACAGCACAGCTTGTTGCAGAACTTCAGTGCTACAGGAATACAGTTACCCTGGCACACTGAAGGAGAGAGCTGTGGTGATCCTGCCTTAGCTCTTTTTCCCTTGAGAATTAATCCAGATTTTCAATTTTATATTAAGTGCAATGAATCAGTTTCTCTGCAGCTCTATCTGAGACAAGTACTGCGCCTTTTATTTTTAGATGCATTAAAATCAATTTGTTGTGATTAGTGTTTCTCATTTTCTGAACTTCCTGCTTTCTCAGGTAATGACAATTAGTTTGCTAAGAATACGCAAGTGTTAGAGAGCAAAGTGCGTGCATAAAACTCTGATGTATAGCCAAAATCTGCTTTCATTTATTTCACCCTACAGTCTATTTCATCCTGATTTCAAGACTCTGACTCCAGTCCTGCACATGGTTGATTCAAGCTGGAGGATCTGATGCAGCACTAGCCTCCACACCACTGTTCTTTGAAGAAAAAGAGGATGAGTGGGATTTTTTGAATGCTCTGTAGGAACTTTCCACCCACCAGTGCCTCCTGCAGCAGAAATCTCCCTTATCCTGCCGAGGCCTTCCACAGGGAGCTATTTCAGGGGCAGCAGTTTTATTTGATGCATTCTGAAATGCCTTGTTTGCTTTTCTAAGCTAACCCATGTATGTGTACTTAGCACAATTCTATTAAAAAGACTGGTTATTGACAGATTAAATTAATCTCTCCTGGGCCATTTGTATGTGCCCCATAAAACAATCTACCAGAGGGTCCTCAAGATGGTACCAATGGCACTGAATGAACCCCCTGGGCTTCAGCAGCTAATGCTGCACTGGTGCACATGTGATCCCTGCTCAACCAATGGGCTGTGAGATGGTAAAAAGTCTGTAACCATGCACTGTGTTGTCAAAACAGCGCTTTTGTGCTTCAAAGTATGTTGAGAGCAGAATGTTAGTGTTTGAGTTTATCCTAATCACAGAGACCCCCACTGCTCCCTTGACCACTTTGCCTCCTCAGCCAGGGCAGTATCTGAGTCATCATGTTGATTTCAAGGAAAGGGTAAACCTTTCCTTGTGTTATATGCCTGGGAAGATGTCTGAATGCATATTCATTTTAACATTAGGCGTCATCTTGCTTATTTAATCAAATTAATTTTCACTTCTTTTACTTGAGTAGGTTTTTGATGGCTTCTAGGAAACGATGCCTGGATTTACTGTCTGTTCTCCAAACATCTGGTTAACAGTGCACAGATTTTACTAGGCAACAATAATGTTACCAATATAACATTACAAGCCATTTCTATCCCCTTTTCCTTACCAAAGTAAAAACTTTGCCAAATATTGTTCCTATTTTTCCAATCTCAGCTTGAAAAATGTGTTTTTTCCTATTTATCTTTACTGCCAAAATGAATTCTTAGCTTGAACACTGTAGCCTCTTCCATATACTTCATGATTACTCATCTGAGTACCATCAAAGTCTTCATGATCTGTACCTCTAACACTGTCTTCTGCCTTGAAATGTTGCTATGGCTTCCAGCCTCCACAGAGCTCATTTCTTGTCATCTCAGGTCTTGCTGGACAGTGTTAAGCTTTCAGATGTGATTGCTATTCACAGCACAGTTTGGGTTGAGAGCCAAACCAGCACTTAGGCAGCTTTCAGATACCTAAACTGCAAGCTGTGAACCACAAATCTCCTTTTCTCCTCCATCTTCCCCTCTATTTGAAAGCACCTACTCCTGAAGACAAATAAGATGACCATGCAGCACCCAGAGGACTCATAACTCCAGTTTTGCAAGATGTCCCAGAACTGTGCCATCTCAGCAGCAATATGCCATCTTTGGACCATCCCCTAGTGCAGATATTCTCCTACACAATTTCTCTGGGAGACCCCACACTGACAAATTTGGGGGCCCATGGCAAATACTCGGATGAAGGGGACAGGGGCTGTGTCCTCTTCTTCGTGTCATTAAGTGGCCCCCTATCTTTTCTGGCACAACATCACTTCCAGTTGCAGTTTATGACCCAGCTGCTTGCCTTGGAGAGGGAACAGCTCCTGTTTTCCAACACCTGAAATGGCTCACATTAGTACCTACCACTTCCAGAGAAGTGTCCTAACCACAGCCCTAGGCTAATGAGTCTTCTGCTAGCTCGCTTCTCTGCCCTGTGCAGTTTGTGCTCTTCAGTGGAGACTGATGACAGTTTTCACCAGGAAGAGGAGAAAGCATCTTCACTCCTGTTTCCTACACCATAACCAGATACTTAGGGAACTCCCTTTGGAGATCAGAGAAGTGGGTTTGACCCTGCTTATTTTACCTCCGTGCTCAGTTAAAAGAGCAGACTAAATCCTTCGTTCACTGGTCATCGTTTAAGCCATTAAGCCTGTATGTAAATACAGGGGCAAACACCTTTCAGAGTGCTAAACAGTACCCGTGTTGTACATGGGGAGAAAGGCATGCTCTCTAGGAGAAAGGCAATCCATATTCCCTTCAGGGGTAAGGTATCACACCACCCAACTTGCTGCTACCTACCTGCTTCCCTGAATCTATGCTTTCAACCCAATTTCAACAAATTCTGCTTTGTTTCAACTGATGTGATTTAGAGAGAGGGAAGGATGAATGGCTTTTATTTCACATTAAACTGGCATTTTGCAAAGGGATATGGCTGTATTCCATTTCCATTATCTGGTTTGGCCATTATCTGACATTTCAGATGGAACTGATTTATTGAAATTATATTACCTCAGCACTCAGTGGTTACTCACTGCCTTCATTGGGAAATTGTTCAGATAATCCATTGGGGCATCATTTAAAAGGGATGTCAAGTAACTAACTCAAGGAGCACTGGATCAGCATGGCTAATGGCACCAAAGGGGAAGAAAAGTTTAGTTAAAAGGGGCTGAAAAAGTATCAATTTATTTGAGGGGATTATCAGAAACACACTGAAGTGTTCCTGAAACTAATCCTATTAATTCCATCTTCTTTTGATTTTCACCATTTTCCTTCTATCAGGCAAGTTGAAGAATAAAAATGTGTTTCTGATTCAGTTCTTTGTTATTGCTTCATTTATCTGTATTCTGGAGTCTCACATAGAGAAGTTAATATTTTATTTATCTGACGAATATTTTATATGTATTATCCCATAGCAGCCATTTCTACCGCTGCAACATGAAAGTTCTGTCAGCAGTAGCATTATGAACACATTAGCATCATTTTTAAAAGTGTAGTTGCATCAATAAGGCGTGGGTTCAGACTCAATACTCAACTTCTGAACCAGAGGGCAACTGGTTTTTCTTAACACCAGTTTTTTGAAGATACCTGAGAAGGGACGAAATTAAACCAGGAGGAATTTCAGAAGTAGTGTTGCAAAAGAGTCTGTCCTGCAGTAATGCAGAAGATGACTACTAAGCAGAGACATCTGTAAGTACCTAAAATGGGAACCAGCAGGAATGGTTTAGAGTGTGTTTATTCCTACTCAGTGCCGTATACTATTGAGCTGATTGAGAGCATCTAAATGTATCTTTTCACTTAAAAGGTCCTTAAAATTACCTTTTAGTCCTTCTTTATTTTCAAACTCTGCAATGTAAGTGAAATCCACACATTCTAAAAGCTTAACTTTGGTGGTCAGAACTTGCACAGGGACTATTGAAGCTTTGAACATCTTGCTAAAACACATGCATTTGCATAAGCATTTCTTAGCCTTTTCAGAGTAAGGTTTAGAGTGCTTGTAGGGTTTTTGCTGTTTGTCTATTAATTCTTAAAAGAGACCTAGTCTTATACCCATTACAGAAATTAAAAACCTCTATCACTGATGATAATCACAAACCTATAAAGTCTACATGTAACCTGGGTGAGATTTTTGTGAAAAATAGTGTGAAGTCTTCATCAAAATGCTGTCTTTGGTTCATTAACAGTATTAGATTCATAACACAATTTGAAATCCTTTATACAACCCCTCACTTGTCTCAGGGAGGCCACTTTGCATCACATTGTACCAGGAGAGAAATGTTGCTGTAGGCTGGCCAAAACTATTAGCTCTGGAAAAACCGGTCAATGGTATCAGAAGCACTTTAATGTTTCCTTTTTGGCCTTAAAGTCTGAGAAAAGTAGAGTCAAACAGAGCTCAGGGAAAGATTAGCAGGAAACTCTGTGTTATTCTGCAGTGAGAAAAGAGAAGAAGACTAAACCCTTAATTTTATAAAGTTCCAAACTGCTGAACTAGGTCAATTACTGTTAATAACAGTTCATCAGAAAGTAGGCTCTAAAAAATGTTTAATTGTCCCAGAAGAAAAATCATGGTTTTATAAGAATCATGTTGAGGTTTGTAACTATAGCCATTGAAGCTACATATTTATGAAGCAAAATAGTTGCCTTGTTATATACTAGTAAATCTAGACTTTACTAAAATAAAGGCACATCTTGCTGTAAATGCAAAAGTGGCTGCTGGCTCCACCAGTTTCCCTAGGTTCTTATTGAATCTCTCTTAGAGATAACACCTAGGTGTCTCAAGACATGTGCACTGTAGCCACTGCTACAGAAGCACTGAAGAGTAAGATTTTTTAAGTTAGGGTTTAAATACCAGGGGGGACACTGAAAATAACCCAGATCTCACTGAAGCCCATCTGCAGTGGAGGCTGCCAGTGGTGCAGACCATCAGCCAACTGGTGCTGACTATGCCTGGAGAGGCTGCTGGTGGTAAAGGGATGTACGGCTTTAATCTTCAGCATAAAGAGATCTTAACGATCTTCTACCTGCCTCCCTTTGAAGTAGAGAGGAGAAGTTCTCCAGTGAGAGAGGCTTTGGGGAGCAAAGCGAGGAAAAACCCTGCCAGATAAGACATCAAGGGCAGGTGTGAGTCATGGGCCTGGGAAGCAGAGGTATAAAAAGGGATCTGGGAAACCCTGGGTTAAGAGGATTCAGGAGCTTGGCATTCTTGTGCTAGGAATCTGGGATTTGTGATGAAGTTAAAGTTCTCAGCATAGCAGTGGAGGAACAGAGGAGGCTGTGTGATAAAGGGGTTTAAGCCACCATGAGATGAGATACCCCTAACAAAGAATACCAATGGTAAGCAAAAGGATATATCAGCAGAACATTTATATTCCTTACAATACCCTTTTTTGGTGTCTGGCATATGAAAGTCATGTTTTCAAAAGCTTAAGTTTGTCATAAGGGATGAACTGATCCTTACAATGTCCCTTAATTTGCAAAACTTTTTGGTGATATTCCTCTCTATTGACTCTTAGACATAATAGCTCCTTCTTGGCTTAGGTGGAAGATCTGGTTTTGGACAAACTAAGGATAAGAACAAATGCTTAGATCACAACTGTCAGGAGAAACCTCTGAAGGTCAGCATTGGATTTTCTACTGTTCAGCATCTTCAGAATTAGCCTGGAATAAAGGCATTATTAGTGAGGTGAAGGTCTGCAATGTTTAAGAGATTATTCAGTGGATTCAAAATTAAAGGTGAATACAGAATGCTACAGAAGAAGAATTCTACAATGCTAAATGGCAAAATGATAGATGAAATGCAATGTCCTTAAATGTAAAGGAATTCACATGGGGAAAAATATCAGTAACTATGCATGCATAGTGATTGGATTCTAAATGAGCTGCTACTGCTCAGAAAAGTGAAGTTTTGGGAGCTGTCATGGCTAGTTCTCCTAAGACATCAGCCCAGTGCTTAGCTTTGATCGCAAAGGCACAATGCAAATTAGGCACTATTAGAAAAGAATGAAACAGAGAACCTAATCATGGAGCTTCTCATTTGAATTCTTTATGAATTTCTTGTCATGCCATCTCAGGAACAATATGGCAGAACTAGTCTCATCTATGTGCTAGGTGACCTTCTCCATTCATTTGTTCTGAACATAACAAATGTCCAAAAACCTGGGAGGCTACTGCTTCCCTTGTGCAGAAAGAAATTAACTCCTCCATCACTGTCTCTGATGGAGGAGAGGAAGCCATCCCACCTTGCCTCCTAACTGGAAGGCTAAGGCTTGTTCACCTGAAGGCAAACTCACAATTTAAAGTAAATAAAGCTTAAGGTGGAAGTTCTGTTAACAGCAAGAACAGATTTCCTCAGTCATTTAGTGTGGTACCGGGAATACCATTGTTGTTTAATACTTCTAGTTTGTTCTACATCTAAGCAATACAGTTTGTACTGGTACCGAGCAATGACCTTGAATCAATTTTTTTCTCAAAGTACTTTTTGCTCCGACCAAAGGTGATACCTGTTATGCTCTCTTTGCCACCTTTGGGGACATCATAGTTTTAGCAATGTGATAGTTTAACCTACCAGTGAGATCGTTTAACCACCTTGCAACCACAAACCTCTTATTCTGAAGCTGACAGGTGACTTGAAGTTGGTCACCATAATGATGGCATCTGAATTCCTTATTTCAGAACCCTGTGATCTCAGTGGCCACCATCCTCTCATGGAAGAGGGATCTCTTCTCACACCACAAGTGACCTCTCCCCAGACTCAGCATATTCCTCCTTCCTCTGAATGTAAGATATTCACCACTGCTCCATAAATCTCACTAAAGCCAGGCCATGGAACAATTTTTGTTGGGTCCAAGGGTTGCTCTAGAGGAAAATCATTAGAGTAAGAACATCTGTAATTTGGGAGAAATTCTCATGAAAGGGACAGCATATTTTATTATCTTTTCTGGGTCCTCAATTTTAGTAGGCACTTATAAGTAAATTTCTGCCTATAGAGAAAAGCATCAGTAAAAGTTACAAAATGCTTCTTAAAAACTTCAGAAAGTAAAACCAGAAAGTGTGAAGCATTTTCAAGGTTCAGGATTTCACAGTCAGGAAATACTGCACAGGGAGAACAGGACTGGCTAAAATGAAAAATACAGACAGGCATGTCCGGCCTGGGTAACCCAAACCCTGAAGACCATATAAAAATGTAAGACTGCGTGTTTTGTGGGTAAAATAAGATAAAGGTAAAGTAAAAATCCTGAATTATTCTTTCTTCCAGCTAATCTTAGGAAAGCAAGGATAGGCTACAAATTACCTTCATAATAAATACGGCTCTTACAGGTGATGACCATACTAAGTAATTCCTTTGGCAATAAGGTTGAATGGTAAGGGTTTGGTATTAAGTTGTAATATGATTTTAGAAAGACTAGAAAGTCAGTAATCCATAGCAAGCTTATCTCTCTGTTTTTACATGCAGTTGAAGTGGTAACAACTCTTACAATTTTATCTTAGGTTTCCTGATATCTGATAGCTTTCTTAAACCTCAAATATGGAAGTCATTGGATTATGAAAAAAACCACAGCGCTCATTAAAAACAAGAAATGTCTAAGACTTATGCCTTAAGAGAAAAGCCAGAAAGTATGACCAAAATGCACTCTTAAAAATAGCAGAAAGAGAACAAACAGATTGACACAACCTCCTGTATAATAAAAGTTTCCTGGTTAAATTGACCATACTATTTTCTTGGTGGACGGCTTGACCCTTGAAACTTCGGGGGGCTGGCAAAAGTCCAAAAGGTTACTTTTTAAACAAAAATCAAGCTTACCTGACTGAGTAGTAGAAAATCTCAACAGACCAGAACCAGCTTGTATAAAACTGATTCCTTATCTTGTATTGGATGCATGAATTGCATGGCAGAAAATGTATTGCACATGTCAGAACAATGTTCAGGAAAAGCTACTCACTGCAGATCAGGTTTCCTAATGGCAGTTAGGCCAAAAGTAATCTAAGTATCATCAGATCATGGCAGAATTACAGGAAATTCCTCCATAGTAGTAGCATGCTTAACCTACTGCTTGCAATGTTTAAAATAATTTCAATGAACACTGTTCACCTTTGGTCAAAATTCTTGGAAGCCTATATACCAATAGAGGTGATTTGCTTCACCAGGAACACTAAGTGACATAAATTGTAATTACTACACCCAGGCTATATTATATGCCTTCTGTTTGATCTGTGTAAAAGAGAATTGCTCTCCAGAGTGTCAACCCTAAATGCAAAGAAGGTGTGGTGATTTCACTGTAGAGATCTCTTGTACTGGGCAGTGCAATGTGTATAATATCTCAAAAAGTTCTGCAACCGTATATGACTCTTCCACCTCTTCTTTTGTATCTTGTGACCAGATATATTATGGATACTCTCTGGGAGACACACAAGCTCCCTTTTACAATTTTTGGTGTATTTTCTGACTTTTTCTGATTACCAAAACCAGGCTATATAGGATATGTTCAAGGTGGGGAAACTAATCCTTGCCAAATGTTGACTAGGCTTTTCAAAAAACCTTTTTAGGCCAAACATTAACCACAATTGTTTAACCAATATAACATGAAAAGAAGCACGTACTCACATGTCTGGCAAAATGAAGTCATGGATTGAATTTGAGCCCCTAGGCTACAGGATTTTCCACCCTTGATATCCTTTAAATTTAGTTGGGATTTTGTATCAAGCACATATTTTAACAGATGGAAATCAGAAGTCTAAATGTCACTTTAGATGTAAGTTCAATGGCTAGGAACCTTAAATGCCTACTCTCTGGATTTGCTGTAGACATAAGCAATAAGGTCCCAGTATGTAAATGTAAGTGAAGTTCTGTTTCTGTATTTATATGTCTTATTTGCAACTACAAAGATTGAAAAGGCTAAATGGAAGCTAGTTTGTTCCTAGAAGCCAGACCTGACCAGCAGGACAGGCTTTAGGTTACTATATGGCCCTATATTCACTAGCTAATACTCATTTTAAGATGACATTTGGGAAAATATTGCCTGTATTAGTTTTAATTTTAACCTTGGTTTTGGGTTTTTTTTGCTTTTTTTTTTTTT
>NDXB01017380.1:3208-24135 GCA_002631895.1 Agapornis roseicollis | reverse complement strand
TTTTTTTTTTTTATTTTTTCCTTGTTTTTTTGTTTTTTTTTTTTTTTTTTTTTTTTGTTCTAGTTTGGTTTTCTTCTTTTTATTGTCTGCCAGGCAGACTTTGTTTTATTCAATGGGCATGAAATAGTATGGAACAAAGACACCATAAATTACGGTGAAGAACAAACCATTACATTTGCTTGCAATGCAAAGAAATACATCCCCCTAAAAACACCACCTTAACTGAAAGAGTATAAGTTGGGATTTATTTTGCATGTTACTCATCAAGACAGATGCAACATACTATGGAATAAAAAAGGATTTTGAGTTGTGAGAAATTTTTGTATTTGCTTTCATCTAATTTGATGCAATCAGTTCTCTGTTACCTGAGTTAAGGGGATTGCATGTATCAGTGTGAATGTTCTGCCTATAAGGTCATAGGGACTTAAGCTGTTTTCCTGCAGTGGGTTTGATGGGGGCTGAACAGTTCTTAGGATACCTCACCCTGTGCCTGGTGTTGATGGGAAACTAAAGGCTGTTATCATCTCCCCAGATCAAAAAGAAAAATATTGGTCACTCTTGGGAATGCTCCAAGATGGTCTCCTTTCAATTAATCTATGCCATTCTTCAGTCTCATTGCTGGCGCCTGATGATATTAATATTACGAAGGGAGAAATAGTCTCCCCATAAAAAGCAAAAGACATTACTGCAACAGAAATATTTAAGGCCAAACTCTGCAATTAGTTACTCTTTGTAAGGTTATTACAGATTAGTGCTGATAAATGATATTTGGAAAATAGTTATCTTGGTTAAATAATGCTGGCCTTATTTCCAGTGCTACGGAGCAATTTTCAGCTGCAAGCATTTAATACTTCTGCAAAGGAATGTCCCAGTTCTCCATAGTATCCTTTAGTTTGGAGTATCATTTTTGCTTGTATCATACACTTGTTCTTCCAGATTCTCTTTTTGTTTTGAAGTTGGTTATATGGGAAAAAAAAGCTGCTGATGAAATTTTTATTATGTTGGTGCACTTCACATAGTAAATTTGGGTCTGAAAGAGAAATCTAATTTGTCCCTGTAGCAATCAGGTGTAAAGGCAGTACATAGCTGTGCCTTTGATCCCAGATTTTCAGCAGTCTCAAAGTGGAATGGCTGGTCTCGCCTATAGAAAGATTTCGATTCAAGGACTAAGGTTCCAGTATGTAAATGTAAGTGAACTTTTGTTTCCATATTTATATGTCTTATTTGCAACTACAAAGATTTGAAAAGGCTAAATGAAAGCTAGAATCATGGGTTGGACTTGATGATCTTAGAGGTCCCTTCCAACCTGGTGACTCTGTGATTATTCCCAGGCTTGAAAGGGACTGGAGAAGGTCATCTAGTCTATTGCGCTCTCCTCAGAGACATCTCTGTCAAGCCACCTCTAACCGTGCAGGCTCCATGAACCTCCACATAGTCAGTGCTTCACAACTGTGATGATTAGAAAAAAAAATTCCTAAAGGTAAACTTGACTTTTTTTCCTGCAACTTCAACGCAGTACAGATTCACGTAATATAGACTCATAGAATGGTCAGAGGTGGAAGTGACATTAAAGTCATTAAAGACATTAAAGTCATCTAGTTCCAACCACCCTGCCATAGGCAGGGACACCTTCCGCTAGACCAGATTGCTCAAAGTCCCATATAACCTGGCCTTGAGCACTTCCAGGGATGGGACAGCAACAATGTCTCTGGACAACCTGTTCCAGTGTCTCACCACTCTCACAGTGAAGAATTTCTTCCTTATATCTAATACAAATCTACCCTTTTTCAGTTTAAAGCCATTCCTCTGTTTCCTGTAACTACCTGGCCTAGGAAAAAGTCCCTCTCTGGATTTCTTGTGACCCCTTTAGTTACTGGAAAGCTGCTCTAAGGTCTCTCTGAAGCCTTTTTTTCTCCTGGATGAACAACCCCAATCGCCCCAGCCTGTCTTCCTTGACCTGCTGGTCATGCTCTTTTTGGTGGAGTTCAGGACACTTGCATGCCCAGCTCATTGTGAGCATAGAAAACAGATTCTTCCCTTCTTTGCAAGTCTCTTGTGTCTTCTCTTCTCATTCCAAATAATCCATCTTTTTACTTAAGATAGAGGTTTCCAGAATTTCATCATTCTCACTGCCTTTCTCTGGACCATCTCTAAGGAGGGCATACGTCAAAATTTAAACACAGTACTCTGGATGGGGCCTTGACATACATTCAATCTTATGGAGGCTTGCTTCTCCTGCAATACCACTGTCTCAACCTGTGAGCTGCTGAAGCCTCTGCTCAGCTTTTGCAGTACTGTTACATAGCAACCTGTTGCCTTACTTGTATTTGTGGAGCTGGTTATTTCTGACTCACATCAGGACCTGAAATGTGTCTTCAGGGTTTATAAAAACACTTGCCAGAATCCGTCAGAGGTCCCTGAGGTCAGATGCTCAGTTCACAGGTAGCATCATTCTCAAAGACACAGGGATTTGGAAAACACTTTTTGAAACACTCATCAGAATTTTGGAGAGGGGCAGGAAGGTGGCGAAGACGAGACTGTGAAACAGCACACACTTGTGCTTTTGCCTCTATTCAGTTGAAATGTCAAACCCTCCCTGAAATATTACTTGGGTCTAACAGTACCTCCTTGTGCCTCATGATCTTTCACATATACTCCAGCACAAGGCATTGTATTTTATCTTACTTGAAGAGTGTGTTTACTATAAGGTAACATAGGAAACAATATTTGTAACATGAGCAGTAGTTCGTAGGCTTCTATGGGTAACCATTGTAAGCATATTCTGCCATTACAGCTTTCATTTGGTTAATGTGAAACTGATTACTCTGTAGGAGATGGGAATGACCTGGAGCTTTCTGTGAGCAAAACATCAGAAAAACAGGTTGATTGCTATATAGCCAAGAGATATAATTTCCCTTCTTTGCATTGATTTAAAATCATCTTATCATATCCACTTATATAGACTAAGATAATTTTATATTACTCCTTAAGATAATGAAAATGAGGTCCAGTGCTGATTTTTTAGGTGTGTTCATGTCGTTGTTCTTATCTGTAGATACTACAAAACTGTAAAGTTACTTAAGTGAGGTAAGATATTCTGCCCTAATAACACCCTATTAAAGTAACCATTAATTTTGTGAGGGTATTTTTCTTCTTACTTTTATGGTTACTTTCATTAAATATCTATACAATAATCAACTGCGTATATTTTTTATCATTCTATTGTGTGCATTTTGTATGCTAACTACATTGCATTGTTCTTTATTTTTTCATAGTACTACATATTTAAAATATGAAATATAATTTATTTTATGTGCTAGCAGGAAAACTTCTGGGACAGATTTCTTAAATCTTTTGTATCCTGAATTACAGTTAGATGAACAAAATGAGCTGGAACAAAAGAACAAAGCCTGAACTTGTGCTGTGCTACAAGATAATTACAGGCTTTTTTTAGTAAACAGAAGACTGAGGAGTCCTGGGGAAATGTAGAAAGTCTCAACCCATATTCAAGTGTCTGTGATTGGCTGTTGTCAGAGAACTGGATGTAAACATGCCAGAATGACAATTATCAATATCTGGTGATCTTTTCAAACCGCTCTGCAGGAGCTGGCAGCATTCAGCAGCTGACAAGTGCATCTCAGGTTTCTCACATAATGTCACTTTTCAAACATGTCGAGGCAAATAATTTTAGGTAATCTCCTTCCTGAACACAACTGTATGCTGGAGACTTGAGAATTTCTCTTCTCCTCTCCTCTCCTCTCCTCTCCTCTCCTCTCCTCTCGAGCTTTTCTTGCCTGCCCAAACTCAATGCTCAGGTCTTTTCACATCTCCTGGATATATATAGGTTTCAAAATCAGTACAGCTCATCACACACACTCCCCTGCGCATGCCTTCCTCCATCTTCACCCTTAGTCATTGGGAACTCGTCTTCCCTACCACTCAGACCTGTAGCACTGGTTTTCTTCCATGACTTGGATCCATATGTTTATACTGAGCTTGTCCCTGAATTTTTGTGACTGCATATGTAAGGTAGATCTTTTCTGTCCATCCAACCAAGTAAGAATTTCATTCAGGTTCCTACTATATCTCAATTATTGCACATCATAATATCCAATACATTAGTGACATATTTGCTCTTCTATAGCTTTGCTCCCTCAGCCAAAACTGAAAGTCTCTATTAGCTGCTTTTTATGTTTTCTAAAGCAATCACTAACTTACTTTGTCCTGTGATGCCTCCATCTCACCTTACCAAGACACCCTAGAAACACCATCAGACTTGCCCTGTTGCTCAGAAGATGCCTCATGAGTGCTGCCCTAGGCACAAACAGGTGAGCCAGGATTAACAGCAGCAGAGTACCTGCAGCTGCAGTGCCAAGTCCTTGAAGGCCTCAGAACTTACTGGGACAAGCTGGCTTTCTGTCCTGTTTCTGGAGCACACAGAGCAGCTGAGTCCAGTCTTGTGGCTAGGTTCTTAGGTGTTGTTACAGTACAAAAAGAAATAAGTACTATTAATAATTACAGTGTCCCAAGGGAATGATGGCATGAGAGCAGTAAGCAGTCATGCTTTGTGTATACTCTTGCAGTGATGATGTTTACAGTAAACCCACACCTATGTATGTGATAAGCTTTGATTTTCAGTGATTTACCCCATGCCTGCTTCTTCCCAGTTATTTGTTATACTGTTTGATTTCCATTTGATGCAGAAATAATACAAGAATTATATTATACTGCTCTAATTTTGTCCACCTAGACCCAGACTTATCAGAAAGTCTGGGTCTAGGTGGTCTTTGCTACAGAGGTGCCAAATAAACACAACCAGAGGTAGCTGAGTTACTGATGAGGGATAAGGAAGAAAAGTTTAAAGGGAGCTAAACTTGTGTCATCCCAGTGTGCTGAACAGAGCACTGAAGTTGTCAAGACAGTTTAGGTTCAGGTATGATTTAATGTACCCTGCAGAAAGTTACCAGATGACCTGACCTTGAGAATACACCCTCAGACTCTGGTGCTTTCTGGTAGAGAAGCCAATGCTGTTTGGATAAGAAGGGGACTGTAGCAGCAACAGCAACACCTACCTGGATTTAGTGGTAGATTGTGCTTCTGGTTTAGAGACTCCTCAGTAAGCACAAACCCTAGGAGAGTTTTTTGATTGCATTTCCTTCTTACTTTAAATTTTCTTCTCACTCTCCATTTTAAATAGAATCTCTCCTCTACTTGGGAGAGTTTTAATGTTTGCAAATATTTTTCATTTTTATAAGGTAAAAGTCACTTGGCTAACACATTTCATGCCAGAAAAGTCACTCTTTTTGGGCTGCTTTGGAAGTGCAAGGAAATGCTAGACGTCAGCAAGTGTAGATCATACCAGAGTACAGTATAGTCTATAGTACTGCAATGTAAAGGCAATGATGATCAAAAATATCACCTGCCATGTCTACCTTTGAAAATCCTCCCCATAGGCCTACAGTTCATCAAAGGCAGCCTTTTAACTCAAATTCTTGATATGGAAGGGAGTTGTCTACAGGAAATATATATAAAATATACAGACGTAGTTCCTCAGAGAATGTAATTAAACCAGGAAAGCATAACAAGCTTTTTAAAAAAGAAATGTTATCAGGAAAGACCAAAAGGATTAGCTGCTGGATAAAAGAAGGTTTGAAAACACACTTGAAAAAGCAACTAGTAATGAACATGCACGGCTATGCACAGCCCTTACACTTCTGAGCAATGAAAAGGTTTAAAAGTTTAATCAATATTTTAAATAATTCAGGCACTC
Source organism: Agapornis roseicollis (assembly GCA_002631895.1). Classification (NCBI taxonomy): domain Eukaryota; kingdom Metazoa; phylum Chordata; class Aves; order Psittaciformes; family Psittacidae; genus Agapornis; species Agapornis roseicollis. Next base: position 18,365 of record NDXB01017380.1, on the reverse strand, counting down.
CTCTGTCTATTTTCTGTATTCCTTGTTTGGAGAGCACAAGGAAACAGTATCTCTGCAGCTGTGGAGTAGCAGCGCCAAGTCGCAGTCTCATGAGCAGCAGCAGCCGCCGCAGCAGCACCGTTACCCACGCTGCTGATCTGTGAGAACAGTCTCTGACATAATTTTGGTCTGGATCAACCACAGATCTTCTAAATTGTTTTCAGAGGTGGTTGTGGTGTTATCACAGGCTGAGGGGATGCTACCAGACAGCAGCTTGCATGTGCTCGTAGTGCTTTGGAGAGAGCAGAAAGTATGGGCACAGGTTGCTATATATCAGTTGGCTTCAGTGCTGGAGCGTGGTCCCAGCATCTTTGTGTTGGGGCAGGGCAGAAAGCACTATCATATAACACCACCCAGCTGCTGATATCCACTGCTCCCTGGGTGGCTCTTATGGAACCAGGCACCTCTGAGGTAGGAAAGCGCACAAAGTGTGGGCAAGCTGCAGTGGGAGAGTAATTTCATACAAGACAGATGAAGGGATGGATTTCCAGAAGCACTGAAGGAACAGGAGTTTTCCTTCTTGGTTGAGAGCTGCTGGGACGGGCCCAAGTCACCTCCTGTAGACACAAGCCACCTGGCAGGTCTGACAGAGCCCAGGAGCCAAACCCAGCCATCCACTAGCATTGGTGCTCAAGCATGTTCTAGCTTTCCTAATTTTCAACATGTGATTATTTCACCACCGAAATGGAAGGACGAAACGTAAAATAAAAAGTTAAAAAATTGAAAGCTGTAATTTTCCAGCCAGTGGGAATGCATCGTGTCTCCAGAGCTAAACTTGCTCATCTGCTGCAAACAGCCTTGGTTCATGTTTAAATTAGCCGTGGTATTCAGTGACATCTAGGGACTATCTTCGAGTATTGCATTTTCTGGAAACCATGTATCGCGCTGTCTCTCCAAACAGCAACGAGAGGTTTGAACTCGAAAGCATTACTTCAGCCGTGGTGGTAAATACTGAACGCTGCAGACGGGCGCTTCCATCTTTAAGTGGCTGGGAAATGCAATAGGTCACGATCTGTGGAAATAAATGCTGATGCATTGTTTCCCATGGAACATTCTGAGGCACTTAGATACTGCAGATTTTCACCAGAATTGGAATTTTTGGTCGTAACTCTGCTTACCCTTTTCCTCCTATGAAATTACATGCCATTCACCACTTGTGATTTCTTTTCCAAACAGTGCCATGGTGGCACCCCGATGAAGGCTGCACTGGCAACTTGTTCACTGACATGAACATAAAAATAAATCACTTCTCATAAGGAGCTAAAACTCTGTGGCTGATGAATTACTGTTTTCTAAAGTTAAACCTGCTGCCAGAATTTGGACCTGCAGGGACATGCTGCTGGGCTAAAAATTCATAGCCAAATATTTGCTTACTGTGCATCCCTATGAAGAGTAGCTATTGCCTTCCCCTTCGGTTCAGAAATGAAGTCTATGAAATATAAAGGTCTTGAGACATTATGTTTACATTTATTCCTAAAGTAAATAATAAACATTATTTATTTTGTTATATGAATTAGATGTTATTAACTTGAAAACTGTTGTTACGTTATATACTGCTAGTGCAAGACTGTAAGGACTAATCAGCATTCAATGTATATTAAAACTACGCAACAATTTAAAAATTCAGAGTATTTTTAAGAAAGAGTGGTGATGTGTTTCTGTGGGCAAAATAAAGACCAGAACCCTCTAAATTTAACCCAGTGCTACTGGGGTTTTTGTTATATTCCTGCAAGGATGTTGTTTAACCTCTTTTTCTCATGCTGCTCCCATCAACACTGGAGTCAGAACACATGAGCCGTGCAATGCAGCTCAGAGAAGAGCAGGGCAGCTGCCTGCTCAAACCCTGCACTTCTGCAGGCTGAGGCAGGGTGTCCCAGGGCAGTGTTGGTGGTGGCATCTGTCCCTTGGTGTCTGTGGATGGCCAGGCACACCCAACAAACAGTGTCCCATCCTGGGTAAGAGATGGCCCAGACTCTACTGGGTTTGCCTTGGGCTGTGCTCACCCCTCCACAAGGCACTATGGGTCAGGGAGAGACTTATTTACTAAATACAAATAAGGGGTGGTGCAGGCAGTGTGCACTAGATCACATTTTAGAGCATCTAAGTTATGAAATAACTTAAAGCATTATTAAGAAACAATATTCTTGTTGATGTACTTCTTATTTGTATGGATTCAACAAGTATAAGTCACAAACATCACTATCTTCTTAACCAGCCTTTCTCCTCTCTCAATTCCACTTTGGTGAGTTGGGGAAGCTGGTTTTAATTCAGTTTACCCTTTGAGATCCCTGCCATTGGTATTGCAAGGCATCAGCCCCTGAGGCAGCGACTGCTGATCTGGAGGACCAGGTCTGACCATCATGTAGTACAGCCTCGTATTGCACCGCCAGCTATTCCTGGTGGCATGGGAGGAACTACATTGGGTAATTCAGGACAAGAGGAAAGGGCTAGCACAAAGCTGCTTGTCCTGAGCAGTGGGGGCTCCTGGGGGTCCCAGCTGTGCTTGTCATGGGAACGCAGCAGCAGGAGGTCATGGGCAGTACAGGAGTTGTGGCCACCAATCCCTTCCTTAAACACACTGCTGTGGGAGCCAATGTGAATAAGGCAAGATATGGCCCAAACTAAGACATGTCTACTAAAGATTCCTCCTTTTCTTCCACTCATACTCATGCTGGCAAAAGCCAGAGACCTTTGTTCATGCCATTCTGCACAAAGAAAATACTCTGTAGGTTTAGAACAGGATTGTCTCAAACTTGGAATCACAGAACCAGATGTGCTGTAAAAGCAAACAAGTCCATGCTTGGTGGGCTGAACATTGTGATAGTGGGAACTTGCACTGTCACAGTAATTGTGTTGCCAGCATCTGTGATTCCTGGTAACCACCAGAGGTTGTTCCTGAGTGGAAGCCTGCTAGTTAAATAGAAAGAAGGGCAAGAAGAGGCACAAAAGGCCCTTGTATTCTAAAGTTCCAGATTAGGCTCTATGTAAGGGCACTAGATCCCACATCTAGCCCCCTTCCCAAACTTAAGGATATCAAAGCATCTCAGCGGTTCTCAGCTATCTTGGCTGTGGAAGAGTCTTCTCCAGTACATGATCTGGATATGTGGTGGGCAGCATTTTCTCTGGCTATCAGAGGAGCTCAGCTGAGATGATAAGTAACTCTGGTACCTCAATATCCAAACACACAGTGTAAATTTCAATATACATTGCTGGTGTGGCAATTTCAATAACCAGCTCTGCTGACAATTCATTTCTCAGTAAGAGGTTACATACCAAGGAGTGGTGGTGGGTGACATGCTTACTTGTTTATTTGCTTTATTTTTAAACTTGGATGTGTTCTTTAAGTGTTGCCTGTAACACTACACGGTTGGGAGGGATCCCAGTGCCTTTCATTCCTTGAGGTTTTCGGATCTGTAGTTACTCTGCTGGTCTCTGGAAAGCATTTACTATACATGCTTATGACCAGGGAGCCATTTGTGCTATTGCAAACACATTGCTGACTAAATAACCCTGCTCTGTTTTGACTTTCATATTGCGCATCTTCACAGGGGTACCCCAGCTTTCAGTGCGCACCAGGCAGGCTGTGATGATGCAGCCTGCTCCTGGACTGCTCAGCTAAGCACTGTGGGTCAGGGCAGTTGTGCACCTGTTTATTCTCCTGCTGCTTCACTGACAGCCCCACACAGGGATGTGGCTTATGTACATTGCTGAGCAAAGTAGCTTGTGCCTGGTTGACCTTGGATGGAGGTGGAGAGGGCATGAGGCTGTCACCACAACTTCACATGCCTTTGTCCTGCTGTTCAGTGGTCACTTGAGGTTCCAGTTCTTCTTCCTTCTGCCACCTGCTTCACACAGGCTTTTTTCATGTTAATTACTAACTTAGTTATTTGCTTATGAATAGGATCAATTATATTTCTCCCTGGAGAAATCAAGTGCTCCCTATCAAGTGCTCTTCCTTCAGAGAGAAGTCTGTGCCCAGGCTTGACAGTAATAATTGCCTTTGTCCCAGTGTAATGACAAAGAGATAAGCAATCTCTATGGCCTGGCAGTTTAGTGAATCTATAGTCTCTTCCTAATGGCTGGATTAGAGGCTTTGTATTCCCAGGCTCTGGAGTAGTTTCCATCTCTCAGAGAATACAAATAGTTGCTAAGAATGCTATCACAGTTGTCATATATCTCTTGGTTGAATTATCAGCAATAACTTATCTGTTATCCAAGGTTTATTGTTCTGGCAACTTTGGGAAACATATGTGAAGCACAATGAATATAAATTATGTTGCATTTTGGCAGTATTTTAAGATTTATGGAGAAACTAAAGAGAAAAAAAGAACCACTTTGCATGTAGAAAGGATGGGAAAACTACTGATTCAAAAAACACTTGAATGTTCTTGGTCCGGTAAGACAATGTGATCTTAACTTCAGATCCATGGAATAGTGCCAGTGACCTGAAAAGGGTCAGGGATTTTTAAGCAGTTTCATGGAAGTCATTGGTGGGCATGGAAGGAAATGTTTTTGATTTCCAAAGTCACAGATAGACTGAGCTGACAGAGAATGCTTTTGAAAACCTGACTGCAATTTGTACTGTTTAGAATCAGTTATCAGTCACAAGGAAGTCTTTTCTATTTGCTTTTCAGAGAAAAATGTTTGCTGCCAGAACAGGGGGAATAGCTAAAATACAGGGAAGCCTGATTACACCATGAAGCTCTGCTCAGCCCAGAGAACATGGAACTATAACACCACTGCCATTTGCCCTGAAAAATATTTGAGTTTTAGTCTCTCTTGAGCAAATTCTTAATTCCCTCCTAGGTCTCACAATAGACCTCTAATCACTGAGGTGATTCCCAGAGCATGGAAGTGACTGACCTAATTCTGTATAAACTTTATTCAGCCCACCTGAGTCCTAGGAAAAATTTCAACTTTTAATCGGATAGAAAATACCTTGTGGCAGAAGTAGGTGTTTTTGTTTCCCCAACGCAAGATGAAGACAAGTTGGCTTTCAGTCTTGCCCCTGGCTGTCAGTCTTGCCCGTGGCTGCCTGCTCAGCTAAAGGTGTTGTTTTCATCTCTGATGAGAGCACAAGTCTGCATTCTCAGGAAGACACATCTTACCATTACATTGTTGCTCCAGTAAATGTCACCTAGAGTACCAGGTGGGTGTATTTTGATGAATTAAAATCTGATTACAACTGGAAAATGCCACTGTCATAAAACCTGGACAGTTTGAATCAAATTAAATGGCTTTGAGTTGGATTAATGCCTAGTTCAAGTGAAAGTGATTTTTTAAACATATGCCAATATTTCCACCTGCAAATTAGTAATTATATTAGTCTGGCCATAAACTTTCATCAACTCACATTTTAGAGGTCAGCCATTAAACCAAGTTATTAGTTAAGCACTTGGACATAATCCTTAGTTTCCAAAATAATGACAAAGTATTTATAATTCACAAAAAGAAGAGAGGTTGATTAGGAAATTCTTATAAAGAAACTGAATCCAAAGAGATAAATGTCTTAACCTGGTGATTATCACAGAAAACCATAGCAAAAAATAACAAGTTCGTAAGTCAGAAACGATACAAATTGAGAAGAATATCTATATTAACAGCTAACAGGCATGAAACATTCTTGTGCTAATAAGGCCTTAAACACATATACTTTAATTTCCTGTCCTTTTGAAATATACGAATGATCAACAACAGGAAAAGTGACATTACAGGTTTCCAACAGAACATGCAGAGAAGCACATGCATCACCAGGTATGGAACATCAGGTCCCAGGATAGTCACTTCTCCAAAGGCTTTTGTACTGCATGAGACCAACAGTTTAGAAACACAAGACTAATGCTCCTTTGAAAAGAAATGATGACTGATGGTTCATTTAATGCACTACACAACCAGGTCTTTGATCATCAGTGACAGAAAGTGCAAAAGATTTCATTGCCTGTAAAGGACAGTCTGAACAGGAAGCATCAAACATCACATTATCGACTCAGTGGCAGTTCTGTTTACAAGATTATTCCCATTATTTCTGCTATTTTATAATCCTTAGGCATTATAGGAACTAACATCTAGGCTTATGTAGACTCCTCATGAAATATTGGACCAGATAGTTTTTCAAGTTCCTTTCCACATGGGCTGTTCTGTGATTCTATGATGCTATGAAAACACTGTTCACTTTTTTTTCTTATACTTTCAGAAGTCCAGTTTATATGTACTATTAAATAATGAAATTCCTCAAAAAAATATATAAATATTCTGGTTGTGTGTCATTTTGCAAACTTCTACACAGATGAAACAAACAAGCAGCACTTGGGATAAATAGCTTTTCTTTGGGTCTGAGGTAGAAGAAAATCTGAATTGAAGAAAGGTCAAGAACAGATTGAGAAAGGTTGAGAACAGAACAACTGCTCTGAGTATAATTTATTTATTTTAATGAATTAGACAGTTTTGGAAAAAAAAGGAGTGATAGAGGATTTTAGAAGAGCACAGATGCTAAGGTCATTAGTTTTGGTAGAATAAAAAAAGATTTGTGGGAGAGAAAGCTTGATAGGAAGAAGCATTTCTATTGTCTATAAAACAAGTGGAATTATTAATTTAGGTTTCAAGTTCAGCCTTTGAAGGGGAACAGGGCTGATAGCTCAGTGTCTGCTTTATGAAATATATTCTTCCAATGCTAACCTGATGTTTATGTACATTAGTGAGGTTGTGTTCACCTTGCTATAAGCAGCTTGATTAGTTTTGTCCTCATAGCATCCACCATTCTCTGCTTAATACCTGGATGAAGCATTTCACATTCAGAAAAGGACCAGTGAACTGTCTATACATTTCTTTGGCTCTGTTGGCAAGGGACAGTTACTGCAATGTCTGCAGCATGGTGTTGACTGGTTTTAACACTTAAAAGGCATCATTTGGCATATCTGTTAGGACCATAACAATAAAAATGAGAATAAGATATTTAGTGTTTTATCTCAAAGCAAATCCAAATATTTTTAGGTCAGCATCACCTTGTATAAAGGCATTGCAAAGAGGATAAGGGAGGAGCTAGGATCTGTCCTTACACATTCAGTTTGTTCTTGAAGAAGACAACAATTAATCAAAAAGCAAATCTTAATGTAAGACAACCCCATACATGGTCTCATTGTTTTAGGGGAAAACCATATTTGTAACCCTTTTCATCATCAGTTTTAGCTATAAAAGCTGCATGCCTATTCATGAAACCACACAGTTTATGCATCCCATAGAGACTGGGCATCTGTTTAAATAACCAAATCTTTCTCTTTTTCCACTAAACAGCTCTAAGGATCTGTGCTGACTTTGCTATAAATGAAAACCATGATGTGTAAGACAACTACAACCTTATATTTGAAGAAGAAGAATTTCTCAGAGGAGAAAAACCCCAACCAACCACAAGTAGAATCATAGAATAGTTAGGGTTGGAAAGGACCTTAAGGTCATCTAGTTCCAACCCCCCTGCTATAAGCAGGGACAGCCCACACTAAACCATGCCACCCAAGGCTTCGTCCAATCTGGCTTTGAACACCCTCAGGGATGGAGCACTCACAACTTCCTTGGGCAACCCATTCCAGTGCCTCACCACCCTAACAGGAAAGAATTTCTTCCTTATTTCCAATCTAAACCTCCCCTGTTTAAGTTTGAACCCATTACCCCTTGTCCTGTCACTACAGTCCCTAATGAAGAGTCCCTCCCCAGCATCCCTATAGGCCCCCTTCAGATACTGAAAGGCTGCTATGAGGTCTCCACATAGCCTTCTCTTCTCCAGGCTGAGCAGCACCAACTTTCTCAGTCTGTCTTCATACGAGAGACGCTCCAGTCCCCTGATCATCTTTGTGGCCCTCCTCTGGACTTGTTCCAACAGCTCCATGTTCTTTTTATGTTGAGGACACCAGAACTACACACAATTGTTTCAGGTTAGGCTATGCACTTCTTGCACAAGCACTGCCCATTTGCTTGTAATATTACCAGAATATCCTCTCTGTGATGCAAACACTATGATTATTAAGTACTTGAAGCCTTTTATCTACATATGTCTGCAGCAGGCATTTTTTTCAGTCTTTTTCACACCCCTACTTCCATTAAACTGTGATCTCAATTAATTCTCCTTATTTTTAGGCTATGAACTGAATTCAGACACTGTGAGGCCACTATAACTGTCCTTCAGTCATGTCTATTTCCTTATGAGGCCATGGAGTGCTCTTGGATGCCTCAGGCACAAGCCCAAACAAAGCTAGATGACTCTGGTTTAGTGCTGAAGTTACAGGGGAAGAAGGGACAGGGGTTGGGTTTTTCCTCTATTCTACACAAAACATTTCTTTTTAGACTCTTGATTAACTCTGTAGTTGACAGTAGGTAGTATCTTCCCTCTTTAGACAGTTGAAGTAACAGATTTCATGTGACCATGGAGGAACAATGTATACATAACTGTTTTCCTTCATTACCTCTCTAAAACATGAACTACTGATGGATACCTGATGGAATGGAACTTGGAATGGGGAGGAAGGGGAGAAATTTAAATGCACAGGGGATTCTAAAGACTTTTTATGTTCCCTGTAACTTGACCCTCTTCAGGTTAAGCAAAAGAGCTGGTAAAGCTACAATCTATTGTTGAATGTGTCTACATACCACTCTGCAAACTTGCAACCTTCATTCAGGCTGTGAATCAGATTGTGAAAGCTGATGTTCACATAACTAAACATTTTCCAAGCCAAATGCCATCCCCGGCTGCTGCCTGCCTCAGCTTGCTGTGCTGGAGGGGATATTCATAGCACTGACCCCAGGAGGGGCTTGGAGGGTAAAATACTCCCCAGCAGCTGAGGAATAGCAATATCATCTCATAGCACAAAATGCAATGTTGGTGCCTTACCCCTTTGGAAGGAGAGAACAATGGGGCATTTCTGTAATAGTGGGTCCATTACCTTCATTCTCTGTGGCCTGCATTTCCTTCTACTTATAAAAATGAGCAGAAAATAGAATAGCAGTAGGGCATTACAACAGCTTGATTTCTGGGATGGGAAGATTTGTGTCTGCTTGCCCAGAATCTCTGCGCTCAAATATGGTCCTGAGGCTTTGGTGCTTCCCTGTGTCTGTTGTTTCTGAATACTCCAAAATGTTGGGATGCTCTTTGTTCAGTTCCTTTGTCCTTGTGAGGGGGCAGGATGAAGAAACTCAGGGCACAGCTGAATGCCTGAACTGTGATTTAACCTGAGGTCATTTGACTTAGAGCTAGGTAAACAAACTGGCTGTAGCTGTTAGTAGGTCTTTTAAATGTTTGTTTATTTACTGCATTCCAGTGGTGTGGCTTACACATTACCAAATCTACTTTTGTCAAAAGCAAGAAGAAAAGAAAACCTTTCTCCTCTGCACCAAGAGTCTGGAAGCCAAGTTTCTGTCTGGAACGATCTGGAAGGGCTGATTTGCATACATCCAGAAATACAGGTTTAGAAAGAAGAGGCAGAGTGTCCCAGTGCCATACATACAAGTGAGGATTGCTACATTGCCTTAAAAGCAGAAACACAACACAAAGGACAAAGTCCTCTAGAAGATGTTAATAATAAGTTTTTAATCTGTTCAGTTGGAAGTAGCTCTTAAATGAAAAGGAGTGAGGGAGATTCATTACCTTACTAGCTATCAAGCTTTCCTGCCTAAAACCTACTTTCATAAGATTTTTGTTAGGGTTTGCATATCCTTACAAGCATAACTGCTTTTCTCCCCAAAAGGCAGTCTTTGGGTAGCAATATCACACAATTTCATCAGATGGTGTATGTGAACATAAATTCAGAATTGAAGTTTCCCATGCTGAGGAACTTCTAAAATGAGTGGTTCATCACTTTTCAATGGGAAGATTTGATAGAAAATGGGGAGAGCTGAATTATGGATATGAACATTACTGTATACAATAAGGCAGACAGTCTTCAATAGTTCACCATGGTTCAGCCAGAGGGATCAAATGGTCTCAGAACACTGAGAGAACTGGCACATGGAGCTGGAAGTCTAGTAGAAACCGTTATAAATACACCCATCACACTGACTGTGGTAGCTTTTGACTAGAGAATAATAAACTTACTAGCTATATTTAATGAAAGAAAAACACAAACCAGGCATCTACAGATCTATTTGTCAGTATTCATGAATTCGGAACAATTTTGAAGAAAAACATAAGTCAGGACATGGAAGAAGTGCAACAATACTTACTAAATATGGATAACGCAAGGGTTATCTGGCAGCTTTTGTGATAAACTATTCCTGGGTAAGGGTGATGAACCAGGGACAAACTGTCCAGACTTGTCTAGAACACTTGCAGTAACCTCTGATCATGTTCTACATGAGAACTGAACTGAGATGGACAAGATGTGTAAAATTGAAAATGATCATCAGAAGAGAAACACTTATTAGGGAGAGAATGAGGTGTTGCTTCAAGCTAGAAATGGCTTTTTTTGACAGAGATTGGTCATGAGATGTTGCTGATTTAATAGTTTAATTGACGGTCTTCCCACAAAATGGGTACTTACAAAATTTGCTAAAAAAGCAGAACACTAAGAAGCATTCAAGCATAGAGGGGGGTCAGGATCTGCATAATCTTGAGACTGGGGTTTGCAGAAATAGGGTGAGAGTTAACAGCACAAAGTGGAACTTAGAGCACCAGGGGACTTTGAATCAGCTTCAGAAGTAATGTCTCGTAAAGATTAAGCAGTGGACGACCCACAGTTTTCTGATGACAAAGTATAAACTGACTTTAAAAGCCCAAAGGTGTATTTTCTTTCTTGCCAAACTCTTCTCAAAAATGTGGTTTTGCTGAATAAGCTTGTGTTTCATGATACATTTACCTGCTATTCAGCTTTCCTTCTTCAGCAGTGTATTTTTCTGGTTCTCAGCTTCTGTGTGTTTTGAAGCTATTCTCATGACAATTACTGGGAAGGAAAATGGAAACCATAATGAAATAAAAGGAAAAGCTTTTGCCTTTCAAGCTAGCAACAAAACAAGTAACATGCTCAGTGAATTTGCCTTTTGGTGGGATTATGCAAAAGGCAGAAGAGAAGGACTTTTTTAAGAGGTCAGGCAGATGTTTGCTAGAAAAAGTAGCTCCAACACAGGGTTTCAGGCAGCTTGATGGGGTCACCAATTTTCATTGATGCACAAAAAGAAAACCTTGACATGGACCCGTAACACAGTTATTAAATAAGGGACCAATGAGCACATTTGACGTGCAGATGGGCCTAACCAGCAGCTTGTGGAGGGTGAGACTGAGGGAGGGAGGGAATGATCTTGCCACATTGTCCTGGACCTCACTTGTGGGAAAACTAGTTTCTGGAGGTACCCACAGGCAGTCAGGAGGATTACACTAATCAGTGCAGGTGCAGGGGACAAGATCTGAGTAGCTTATTGAAGAACAAGCTCAGGGAGAATCAAGGGAGTGTGTTTTCTTCTAGGGGGGATTTTTTTCAGGGCAACCTGCCAAGCATTTCGGCAGCTAATTATATTGGTAGTTTATTTTTTGAAGTGTGTATAAGTGATCCAGAAAGAGGGAGGTTTGATTCTTCCCCTTGACATGTGCCAAATATAATTGGAATGATCACACACTGGTCAATCTGTGAACAAATTGGATTTGCAATTTTGGCAATCATCCGGCTTTTGAAAGGCCCTCTGGAAATCAGGATGGTTTGCTTCATGCAATGCTGGCAGTTTGTGCACAAAAAAAGAATAGAAAAATAAGCACTTTCTTCCTAAACAAGTAAGATCAAGGATGAAATCTTACTCTTTTGAAGTTGATGGCAGAATTCCCATTGGCCATGATTTCACCCCAAATCTTTCAGCAGTGAACCTTGTAGTGCCTAGGAGATCTGCAGAAAAAACACTGTGAAAAGTAATCTGATAAAGTTGTCTTTTCTCCTTACAGACTTTCCCAACTGTAAACACTTTACAAGGTGAAGGTGACATTGTCCTACCTGTAAAACCCCCATAATTTATAGAAATTAGGAAGTGAAGGAAGTCATTAGCTTCTTTAAGTCAGTAACATAATGGCAGAAGAAATGTCTAAAAGTACTTAAAACAAAGGCTGAGTACTTTTTCTGTCCTTTCTTTGATATTCTTTTCTTGTCCATCTGTTCCTTTAACTTTAGCAGCCTGTCATTCTGAAAGACTGGTTTAAGGTCAGCTGTTTCTAGTAATTTCTTTGCTTGTAGTCCTTATGCACTCTTCTGGATTGTTTTTATCCTTTCTGTTTTCAAAGTCTGTGTGGCTTACTTTTAAAAGCCTTGGAGGAGAAATCAGAAATGTGTAACAATTTCTTGTTCTGAATTTTGTCTATTTCTACTTAAAAAAAAAAAAAAAATTGCAATGTTCCCAGTATCTTAGAGATGAAAAATCTACAAGAATAGAAAACTCTATTTTTTATTTTTAAAAACTATTCCATTTAGGCCCTTATGCAGCAAAGAGACTTAATTCTCTGTTAAAGGTAAGCATTCATTAAAGTCTAGTGTGACTTAAGAACATTAAATGTATTTCTCAAAAGAAATGGAATATATCTATACATCTTTCACCTATACAGCATCAGACTATGCATTTTAGATTGCTACTGCCACTATCCAGAACCTTCACTCTAGGTTCTCCTACTATCTGCTTGGTTCTTTTGACTCCAGTGGGAGCAAGATACATTTCTTTAGTTACTTTTCTTTGTCAGATTATAGTTGTTAGAACTCAGGACAAAATCCGAACTTCAAGAGAGGTCATTTAAACCTTTTTCACTGATAGATATTTGTGTTTGTGACAAAGAGCGAAACCTCAACATTTACTTAGCCATGCTAAAAAAATGGCATTTACACATGGTATGCTCAAAATAAAGAAAATATACAAATGTTTGTTCAAAGAAAACAAAAGGAATCCAAACAAAAAATTGCTGTTTTAAATGCAACGTATCTATACATTGACAATACAGACTGGAGGATGCAAGATTCCTTTCTAATTCAGACTTCCAATTTCAATGATTGCAAGTTTTTATCAATGTAACAGTAGATAAAAAATGCTTTCAAACCTGTTTATTAACATAGCTGGCTAGCAAGAAGCTCTATCTATCAAAAGCCAAGTTAGCTATTACTCTGCTGGCTACAACTGACAACAGCTTAGACCAATTGAGAGCAAGACTCCCACTGAAATGAACTGAGGCATCAGAATTTGGCATTTTGAATGGCAGCCAAACTATACTCAATATTTGCTTCTTTTGTAAAACTTCATCTCTTCTGTATATTATTTCCTTGGTAAATTTTATTCCCTAATGTGAAGTACAGATACGCAGTTAATGGCTAGATAAACATAAAAATTCAAAAGCAAATTAAAATCTGTGGAGCTCATACCAATGTTAGCATTTTAACATCACATAAATTTGCACATAAATTGACTATCAGGTCATGTAAGCAAATGAATTGTGCTAATTTTCTCTAGTTACAGAATCACCTGAGATGTCAAGATACTCTTTGTGCTTCTCTTCCCAAGAAAATGTCTGGGTAGCTAGGCATGGCCCCTGCAATCATAGTAGTGATGTGACACAGAAACATCTAAGAAGAAAAGTAACAATAATTGCCTTTTTCTATCTCTCGTCTGTGCGCTAAATTTTGTATTGAGCTTCAAAGTGTAATTTTCTCTGAAAAGAACTGAACTGATATACCAGAAGAGAGTGTGTGTGTGAGGAATTCCAGGACGGGGAATATGAAGAAATCAGACTAAGACTTTCTACTTAGTTCTCATAGGTTTTGGAAATGACACACATTAGGGATAGATGCACAAAGGCTGAAAGGAGAACTGCTTCTTTGGAATTACTACAGTCTATTGCTTACATATTTGCTCATTGCTGAACACTTTCTACTTACTGCTCATACCACTATCGTGGCACGCTCACCTTGGCCAGCACTGAGAGCAGCTATTAATAATCCACAGGAAGGAAAGTTTTGCTATCAAACATTACAAACACCCTTGCTTGCGACATCACTTTTCTTGACAGGGCTTCCAAGTTTTGACCATGTTTCTGGCTTAGTAGAACACTTTGCAGATTTCTGTGTAATCCCTGTGTGTGGGCCTTGCTAATGTTTGTGTTGTGCTAATTTTATGCTTTTAGTTTTATGGAAAGAGGATAAGGAGAAATAAAAGGATGTTTAATATCACTGGTAACTCAACAGAACAAGACACCTCTTTCATTTATCCTTAGTTTATAAGAGCGCATGGATTGTTCTTCCTTCTTAAAGACAAATCCCAAAATAAAATGAGGCTGATGCACCAACCACAAAACATTTGTGGTTAACTGGTGATGCAAATCTTCTGATACAATCCCTTTCCACTCTCTCTGTTCTACAGCTTCTTCCCAAGCTTTCTCTTCCTATCTTTCCCAATCTCTCATTTTCTCACAAATTCCAGTGCTGTCTGGCAGTGCCACTGCAGCTACTCCTTACTGAAGCAGACTGGTAAAACCATCTCAGCTGGTGGGATACTTATTTATCCTCTCTATTTATTTGGAATTACAAGATCTTTTTCCAGGAGTGACATATCCCTTTCTCCTTTCTCTATGTCCCTCACAAGTTGGGCATTGACTCCTCCTGCTCCATATGCATGACAGAACTGGTATCTGGGCAGTAGTATCTTCTATGTCATATAAATGCTTATCAAGAAGCTTTGATCAGCTTCTCATGTTGTCCCAATGAAATGAATTTGATTTAGAACATTTAAAATATTAGGAAGAAAACCCAAGAGGTAAGAAGATGGTAAACATAGTTACTCTTGAGCTAATGAAGAGCCCGTTGCTGTTCTTGCTGACACTGATGTTACCTTTTAATCTGTGATTTGCCTGGGGCTGTGACCACTATAACTCTGAATGTTGATACATTAGCCCACAGCTTTGTAAATTAATGCTTTTCACTTTACCCCAACCTCTTCAAGTCTGTTCAGTGAGGCAATTCATTTATTATAAGAATGTCCTTAGGCATTGAATATGAAACTCTCTAAAGTTAATTCATTATGGCTTCAAGAGCAATTGGATCAAACCTTTTTAGCATATAAACTGTTTTAATCTAGTCTCTGATGTTGGGGGTTTTTCTGTGTCTTTTTTTTTTTTTTTTTTTTT
>NDXB01017379.1:2744-19734 GCA_002631895.1 Agapornis roseicollis | reverse complement strand
ATACATTTGTCTAATGTATTCTTTTCTTCTTCCGCTCCTTTTAGTAAGTAGCAGTGTGGCAGTCACTTAAATCTACTCCAGTAAATCACATTTGCAGCCCAAATGTCCAAAGTAGTTTTGGAAAAGTAGCAAATGAGAAAGGATCATTTAACAAGAATCAGTACTAAGTAAAGGTGCTGATCTCTGTGTACATCTCGAGTTTCCGGTAACTTTTTCATGGCCATTTTTCAGTGTTTATTGTAGGATATGTGGAGGAGATAAGCCCAAATACAGATATCAGACACAGAATCTGTATTTCTTATTCATAACAGAATTTTCCTGTAGGGGAGTTACCAACTTCAGTGGCAAAGCAGGATAAGGATAGTGAACAGGTGACCTGATGAGCACCTCTCTCTACCAGTGTTGGAAGAACTGAATTATAACTTGTAAAATTGTGTCCTTCCAATACAACTGGACTTAATTCTCCATGTGGGAAGATGGAATCAGATGACTATTGAATTTTTTTAAATCCATCGTGCCGAGTATTAGCTTCAAGACTTTTTTATGGAAAGAATGGATGTAGCTTAGTATTTGGTACTTTAATTGTGCTGACTTCAGTGCAATAGGTACCACATAGTCTTCAGAAGACAGACATGCAACATGTCAAAATACTTAATCTGTGATTTAAACATCTCTGCTTTCATCTTGAGCTGAGATTAACATCTGTCAGATTGTGTGGTATTGGGAAATGTGGTTTAAGGGTTACAAGAGTGGATGGGGTTCCAGAATTTCAGATGAAAGTGAATGGGAAGGCCCTTAACCTGATGAATTAATTAGGTTTTCACTCCACTACTCAGCCTATTGAGTAATATTTATGGAGATTAACAATTATCAATTATCAATAAAGAAAAAATAAAAGGGGGGAGAAATACAGATGTATAAATTGCAGCAGAAAAATACTGTTTTATCTGAAGAATGCTATGGTCAGGTTCCTCTGTTCTACTGATTCCATGTGACCGCTTAGAACTTGGGAAACTTTATTGTAATTTGCTAAAAATAGGATTACATACGATTTCATCAAGGAGTAGTTGTACCAGTTGTACCGATAATAGCAGATCAAAATCCAGACTTCAATTGCAATTGGTCATTTTGTAATTGAAAGTTACTATAAAAGTGATATTTGGTGGTATTTGTAACAGAAATTATTTTTCCTGTGAGGTTTATAGTACTTAGCACCAAACTCAATATCATCATGTATGTTGCTGTCTTCCATAAAGCATGATGACAAGATACTAAGATAGTAAATGCACTTGGGATATAATCCAAAGTTTAAATCATCACTGTAGAGGTGAAAACCTTTGTTATAACATTAAATTTACTACTAATAGGCATTTTTAAAAACGCATATGGAAATATAGAAAATTCAGTTACAGTAGTAACAGTGTGTTTCTAAAATAAATGTTTCTGAGTAATACAGATCTGCTCATAAATGTTCAGATTCAGTGAGTGGCTGGGTTATGGTGATTATAGATTTGAGAATTTTTTTGTACTTTCTTACTGGTATATGTAGTTCATGTGTGCCTTCTGCAGCTGTAGGATTGCTTGCATTCTTAAAATCCTGACCTCTAAAAAAGGAACACATAAACCAATTGTACACTTCTGTGGAAAAGTTAAGACAAGTTCATTGTTAGGCAAGGCCTTGTGGTTGACTGAGCATAGTATATGACTCTTGAGCAGTTCTGTTGCGTTTGTTACATGAGCTCTCTGCTTGGCTAGCTTGTCAGTTACTGTCAGCTGCTTTGTCCTTATGCACACGCAGAAGGAGAATCCGAGTTGTGTTTGACAAGCAGAAACACTCTTCCGATGTTTCTGGTTATAATAACTTTCTTTGCCTGATGAGATAAATGTTCTCAACTACCCAAAGGAGCCCAGTACTGTATGAAAATAACAGTGAGATGAGATCTCGTAGAGTTATCAATAAAGTGACAAAGTTATAGGATTTTTTTGGTGGTTACAAAGTGCCTGTTTAACTCCTGGAATTAAGGAAAACAAATTGTAAGGAGGAACTGTTCCTTGATACCAGTTCAGAAGGTTGAAGGGGAGTGAGTGGGGGGAGTGTGGTGTCACCTTTCTGCATACATAGATTTTTTTTCTGCAGTACTGAAGCAAAGTACTGTTACAGGAATAAGAGCCAAACTGAAAATGTGTTAGGATGGATTAACTATGCTTATTGTATTACAGTCCATGAGCTCAGGCAGGAGGAGTACATTGCTGGATGTTTGGTTAAAACCAGCTCTGCTGCCATTTTGCAATCAAGAGAATAGTCAGAGCAGTTTAAACTGTTTCATGTTCTCTTGAGTTCTAAAAACTGCAACTACTGAATCAGGGAGAACTATGAAATCCTGTATACTGAGCATGAGGTATGTAACCTACTGTTTTTCAAGACATTTCCTAGAGATCTTACAAACTGGTTATCATTATTGCCACCTTCTATTGCTGCTGTGTTTTGTTCCCTGCTTCCTGTAGCCCCATTCAGGCCTTGGGTATGGTGTGCTATATCCTTCTGTTGAGTTATTTCTTAATGTAAAGAGTGACCAAAGAAATATTGGAGGCTTTAAGAAGAAAAAATCAGAGCTGTAGAGAGCATAAGGACTAGTTTAGAACTGCAGAAAACTTCTCAAACAGCATAAAAGGAAACTTATTTGGTGCTTTTGTACACTTGAAAGACAGTGTTTAATTTGGAAATATTTAAAGAATGCCCAGTAAGGCATAAATCAATATTCTGTAGTGTAGCTTTTAATGAATTCATGCAGATTCAGCAGGATTTACCTTCCAAACAGAAGCTGCAATACAGGCTTTTATTTTTTCCTTTTGCAAAGGTAGTTCTGCTGGAATCTCTTCTCTAACAAATCTCATTTGTTTACACCTGCAGTTCTTGATCTTCCGTCTGTATATCAGCTGTCAGGAAAACACCAAGCCCACAAATTACTGAGTAGATACACAGCACAAAGGACACAAGCTGCTACCCTTTGGAGAGCTCAGCACTCTTTGGAAAGAGTTTGCACCATTTGAACCACACCAGTTTTACTTCCACTAATGATATATTGTATAGCTTTTTTTGCAGTGCAGAGTTTGTCATAAATATCTCTTTTGTTCAATTCTGAAGTCAGATTAACAAATTGTAATTACAGTTACTTGTCATTAGAGGTCATGCTTTTCAATATAGAAAGAGAAGCAATGCCTTTTAAATAGTTCCTTGATGAAAATTTCTGTTGTCTGCCCATAAGAAGCAAAAGTGTGATCATGCTGCCTCAGGAAAGCTTTTCATCAAAGGTTAGAAATAATCTTTTGGCATTCAGGAAACAGTGATTTTTGTAAAGGAGCTGAGCAGGCCACTTTATCTTTACAAACTGTGTGCCAATTTGCTTGGTGGTTCTGTTTTTGGCTTGGTGGGTTTTTTCTGTCTCCCCATTACCAACTTTAGCTTTCAGGCACCAGCATCTGTTTTCTGAAGGGGGAGCAGGAGAAAGCCCTGTGTCAGCAAATCCTTTGTAATTATTGTGGTAAAAATATTTTTTTTTTTTTTTATTGTGCAAACTCAGTTTAGTCCCTGGCAGCCAGAGCTTCAAAATGGGGAGCCTGTAGCTCACCTCCCAGACCTGTCATTTGGCATCGTTTGATAGAAGCCTGGTCTGTGTTTCTGGGGCTTTGAACACCCCATACTTACCAGTCTGGGAGTACAGTTGGGAAGATCTTCAAAAAGCACAATCTTTTCCTGAAGAACATCACCTGTTCTGTGATTTTGTTTTTATTTTTATTTTTTTTTTCTGTTTATTATATTTGATTTATTTATTTTATGCTATTAGATCCAGCACCAAACCCCAGACAAGTCAGTGTTGATGCAGATCCATCTGTTCACTTCAGAATGTCAGAACTCAAATGCACATCAGGAAGACTTGTAGCAACACGCAGTATACAGCTACACAAACAGGTCCCAACCCTGCAAAGGTTATGAACTGCTTGTTTTTATGGAGCTGCATTTACAGCATATGCGAGACTAATAACTCAAATGAAATGCTACATTTAGCAAGGCCTCTGAATTCTGCAGGGATAGTTCAGATGTAATGTATTTCGTTCTTGTGTGCAGACATAGCTTAACCTCAGTGGTAGTATTTAACATGTAGAGTGAAGAAATTATCAAGGCTGCCCCAGGATCGGTCTCAGAAGCCCTGTTTATGGTTTCATGTGTTTTTGTTTCAAACTCCAAGCTGGCAGTCTTTATTCAAGACTCATTATTTCTAAATAAATCAGAAGCTTCAATGGTGTTTGGTAGCAGCAATGTTTAGATGAATATAAGCAAGGGCTGCTTGTTTTATAAGTCTGTGCTTTTCTTTGATCCCTTAGACCAGGCTTTTCGTTCTCTCAATCAGTGGATGTAAAATTGAAACTGTGTTGAAAAATTAGTACAAATAATTTGGAATGATGTGCTTTGCAGCCAATGCAATTCAGGAAATGCAGAGGAGTTCTAGAATATTTGATCAAGGTTAAATAATTTTTGGTGTTTTATGAGCTAAAATCTGCACACGTGATAATGTGCATTGTTTGAGATGCAATCCATGTAGAGAATGTGATAAGAAAGGCTTTAATAAGAACTTTTTTAGTCCTTGGCAAAACTTTTAAGTGGGCTAGACTAGGTCCTTTCTGCTTACAAACTGAAGGAGTATCTCCCAAACAGTAGCACTGCAAAACTGCCATTTTAAAAAAAAAAAGAATAGTTGTAGAGAAGGAAACTGGATAAAGTAAGATAGCTGTGGTCCAGCTCAACCTGATTTTGTCTGTCTTTGCATCTCCCATCTCGCTTTCCATGCATTTTTTAACTTTCTTCGGATAATGAGCTTTATCAATGAACTGGGTTTTATGGGAGACTTGATTACTGAAACTAGGGATAGAGCAGAAAAGCAATTTTGGTGATCGCTGCAGGATCAGAGAGGCTTAGGAGAACAAAAACC
The DNA here is from genome assembly GCA_002631895.1 of Agapornis roseicollis. Taxonomy (NCBI): domain Eukaryota; kingdom Metazoa; phylum Chordata; class Aves; order Psittaciformes; family Psittacidae; genus Agapornis; species Agapornis roseicollis. The sequence continues at coordinate 14,746 of NDXB01017379.1, read as the reverse complement.
CAAAACGGGGAAAGTTTTCTTCCAAAATGTTTTATGGTGTCCTTAAAGATCGTGTGGTTTTAATGACCTTTTTCACAAGAGCTGTTCAGAAGATATTTAGTTAAGTCCAAATTTAGTTTAGGGATTTGAACGTGTCTAGTGCATATATCCAGTCATTCTGTAAGTGCAAGCTGTGAAGTAAAGCTGTCTCTTCTTTTTTAGCCCGTATGTGTAAAATTCCCAAATTTTAAAATCAGTTTGACCAAAACCTGGTACTCTTCCACCATCTCTTGGGTTGGAAGAAAGCTTAAAAGGTTTTTCTCAGACAACATTTGCAAGATTAGATCACAGTTAGACTTGTATGAATGACAGTTATGGTTAATGGTTTTACATATAAGTGAAAACCTGGAAAGGCAGGAAAGGACAATGTGTTCGTGCAGAACAGTGAGGGTTTATATATGTGGGTAATTAACAATTGTCATGATACAGAACTGTCCTTGTCATGAAATATGCTTTCTTTGACACCTGAGGATTTTAATAATGAATGCAACAATTGAATTAAACAGGCAGATATGTAAACTCTTTGTAAGATAAATATTTCTCCTTAGAGCTATCAAAATTGATTTTTCTTTGAAAGAACAAAAATAGTTTCATAGGTTGTATCTGACAGTAAAAATACCTGTCATTTATGTATGGCAAATTTTACCATTTAAGTTAAACTTAGCTTGAATTCACACACAAAATGTTGTTTTGTCTAAGTTGCAGTACTCCTGAAATATAAAAATCTATTCTTGGTTTTTATTTATTACAATTGCTGAAACACTTATTGTTAGTATTTAAAGTTCCTACAGTTGTGTTTGTCTTGGTGTTCTTTTTCTAAACTGAGCAGTGAACAGAGGTTTTCAAGAGAAATTATATGTGTATGTATGGGCAGGAATTGAAAGGGGAAAATAGGTGTTCTAGAATACTTTCTGCTGATCCCTTTTTACCTACGTCCGCTGTAGCAGTACATTCACTTGTATACTACTAGTGTAGCATACACTTCGATGGCACTGTTTTGAATAATGGATCTTGATAAGTATTAAGTAAATGGGGTATAAAGTATATGGTCTGCCTACACTGATTTGAAATTCAGTTCAGATTTTGATCGTATCCTTGCTGACACTGGCTAACTATTTTTTATCAAGATGGTTGCATAAGAAGGAAAACCACCAGAATTGTTGTTCTTCCTCCCCTTCGCCACAGTTAGTGCTTTAACATAAAGAACAAGAAGTAGACAGAAATTGGCTTTCCAAAGATGGGAAAACAACAAACTTTGAAGCATTTGCTTTAGAGAGGAAAGAGGAAAACTCAATAAGGAAATGAGAGTCACCATTTCTAGTACTCCATTAACTGCTGTGTAATAAGATCTCATAAAAACTTATCTGCAGAACAAGTGCATTTTAAAACCAGAAAATTTCACAAATTCCTGAAGTTAAGCCTCTGGTTTCCCAGTATCTCATGTATCAGCAATTTAACTATTGCTGAATGGAACAATCAATATCTTCCTTAAGCTACCATGCATGTGACTAGAGAGATTACTCTTGTTCAGGTCAGGCTTTAGTAGTCTGACAGGTCAGCTGAAAATGAATGTAGGCCATATCTTCTCATTCATTTGGCTATTGGAGACAGGACAGAGAAGAAAGATTTAAAAAAAGGGTGCAGCAAGGCGTGGAATTTCTGTTATGCTGCTTTAATTGATACAATATTCATGTAAGGATGTTGTTGTCTTCTAGTGTAGGGTAAACATAAGGATTGGTTCGTTTTTTTCAGTCATTAATACCATCCATGTTTATTAGACAAATCTAATAGAGTTATAGCGTTAACAAATGAGCCAGGTGAGGAGAATCATAAATCTGAACTTGTAGTAGTATTGTTGTAGTGTTAAGCTTTATTGTAGGGATGGTGTTAGGCAAATAGTTACCACCTCTATCCCTGCTTCTTTTCCTTGCATAGAGGATTGTTTACAAGTCAGCTGAAACAAATCATGGTTAAATGTTGTTAATATTTCCCTGATGATTGTCATCTTTTTTCATCTCTCCCTTCCCCCCCCTTTTTTTTTTAATTTCCTGTTGATATAGAAGAATCCTTATTTTTTTGGCTAAGATTTGTTTTTAAATACATGTCTAGAAATCTTTATAACTAGTGTAAAGTTTTGCCCACCTTCACACTGCATTCATATTGCAGGATGCATACTGCTTGCAGGAACAATTATATAGTGGGAGAAGTTTACTCCTGTTTCTGCTGGTCCCAGTGGAGTTATTCTAGAAATGTATGTGGAATTCTTTTTGAATTAAGAAGCAGTATTCTTCCTACATGGAAGAATCATTTCTTAGATGGTCAATCTCAATCACAGTACCTGGGAGACTGATGTCTGCCATGTTATGTCATTGGTAAAACAATGGATGTTAAATAGAATACTGCTTTTCGATCAGAGTGTTCATGCTGGTTTTGTATTATTTGTTTTCTGTCAAAGTACTTCATAATTGCTTCTACTAATCTTCTGTTCATAGTGTTTTAATTATATGGGCTTCCCTCCTGGCATGCATTAATGTGGTAATACCTACAAATCTAATGGAATACCCATTCTGGTAATAAATTTCAGTCTGAGATGAAGCTGATGAAATAAAAGTATTCTAGGTCAGTCAGAATATCACTCAAATGTATGTTTTCTAGGAGATGGCAGTTTCAAGCTTTTAGATGTACTATTAAATCTAATGCAATTTAAGCAGGAAAAACAGCCCTGGGAGTAGAAATGCTAATTTAAGATACATTTTTCCCAACTTAACACCCATCATTCAGGCTTAAAGGGCCTGCTGGCCTGCTGGTGGCTCCAGTGGAAAGATGGAGAATGTTTCCATCCAGTTTCTGGCAAGAGATGGTTGGCACTGCTCTCTCCAACTGAAGATGAAGGCTTGGAAGAGCGTCAGGTAGAGGAAGATGCTGCATCTTGGGGTGTTGTTTTCTTCTTGTGATTAGTAGGCTTTTTATGACTCGCTTCTAAGTACATGATGGCTAAGCCAAGCCTTTGTTTCCTCTGGTGACTGTGCTTAGTGTGAGGTTTTCCTGCATCTATGTGGCCTTTACCAAATACATCCATGCTGTCCCTGACTGAGCTGATATTTCCTGCCAGCCAAGGCAAGCTGGCTAATATCAGGCACGAAACCAGAGGCTGTGTGAGCACCTTGGTGGTTGTCAGCACCAGCAGGCACCACAGAGTCATCCCATGGAGCACTTTGGGCCTCTTGGTAATGCTCTGAGAGAGTTCAGGTCTGCAGATCTGAAACGCTGGAGTTGTGAGTGAGCTGTGCAAACAGAGGAGTTAAAACACTGCTCACTTGATTATCTGGATTTGTTTATACACTTGCTGAAGACAGCTGACTGAAGTGGCTTTCTGTCCATCTTCCTGGCTGAGCTGTAATTCATATATGGCAGATGCTTTCCACGACTGCCTTCCCTTTTTGGTGCTGTGGGACTAAAGGAATAACTATTAGAGAACTTAATTTCTAAGACCCTAAATCCTTTTTCAGTATAAGAAGGTAAAGAAAAACAGGTAGAACAAAATGAGGACGAAAGGTATTGGTGAGGGTGACAAGCAGCAGAGGGGCATTTCTACCCTTTTAGGCACTGTCAAGAAGACTGTTATTTTGCTTGAGACTGGCATAGTCAAAATATTTTTCTGTTGTATTGACAGATTTCTGTTTGTATTTTAGTACAAACATGTGTTCATGTGTGTTTAATTATAATTAAGAGAAAATCAATGTCAGTGAAAAATCAAGCTGGTATATTAAGAAAAGTTAGAAACATTCTTTTCTGTTTCTGTCAAGCTGAAGTTATATGAAATGTATTCTACCTTTGCACCTGTTGTGAGAATGTGTTTTACTTGGGGAATAGAGTTTACTCAGAAGCACAAAAATAAAGTTTTAATTTGTTTCTTCTTACAAGAAAACTGCCGTTTGCTGTGCTAATTAAAGCAGTTGAATTACACAGCCTGCCTTAAATCCCAGGAGAAATCAGGAAAAGAGGCTGGCTTTAAGCATTTCTTCCTGTCTCCAAGGTTTTAAATTAAAACCTCTTTTTGGATAATGAGAAAAACTTACAGATTCAGTTTTTATTTGGGAGGAGTGTCAGGGAATTCTTCCCTATTCATATTTCACTCAGAGCATGGCCTCTTGATTTAGAAAAACTATCACAGCCTAATAAACTGTGGCCAACAGTGCTTTTACATTTATTGGAGAAGTCTGAGATCTCTGATAGATGCCTGAATACAGAGGGGAATAGGGTATAGAGAAGCTGTAGGAACAAAGAAATGGTGGCTCTCTCAGGTCTTTTAACAGAGATAAGATTTTTATCCAAGGTAACTAATACTTTAAAAGATTCTGCTTTGGGAGATGCATTTAAGTGTCCCTTTTGATGCTAGATACACTAGACCAGCTCTTTATCTGCATTATTTGGAAGCCTTAGTTCCAATCAAAACTGCTCTGATTCATTTTTTTTATCTTTTTAAATCTTTTTCAGTATTTGGTAGAGGTCTGCTGAGTCTGAGTCAGGAGGACCTTAGTTACAAGCTTTGCGATCTGATTGTGTAAGCCTGGTTTGGTGATAAAAATTACACTGTTATCATTTCTGAGTTTATATTTGAAACTTTTTATCATGAATAGCTTGATTGCATTGTAAATGTCTGGATACTAATACTAGTCAACCTCAAACACTAGAAAACCTTTAATGTGCTGACAAAAACATGGGCTAAAAACAGCCTTTGAAATACTGTGAAAAGAATTCACTTAACTAGTGAAGAGAAAAATGTCAGTTTGTCTTGAATCATGGAAAATGAAAATTAATGAGAGTTGCTACATATGTAAATGTATGGCTTCAGAGAATTGTGGCAGAGATCTGCTCTCTTCATCTGCACTAAGGAGGAAAAAAAAAACACCAAAGGATTTGCTTTAGTGAATCATTAAGGAAGCATATCTAGTGGCAATTAATGGATAGAATAGGAAGAGTACTTTTATGTTAGGGCAAAATTTGCCTTCATCAGCTAGGTTGTTCTAGTTTGTAACCTCCTATTCCAAACTACAAGGCTAAACTGTATGAGCAAAATTTACCTAGAAGCCGTGTTATCGGTAATAAAATTAGACACCTGCCTTAAGGAGATGTGACTTTACAGCTGAAACCCCTGTATGCCACTGTAGGCATTTGGGTATCAATTTCCATTCCTAGTAAAGAGCGTGGTAATACCATGTGCGAATCTTGTGTGAATCATAATTTTTTTTTTGTTGTAACTCACCTGATTTCTAACTGCTTGTAATCTGTGGCTATGATTATTGAGGTTAAGATTGTGTTTCAGTCACAACCAAATGCCAGGCTGATGATAGATTGTATTCAACTTAAAAGTAGCTATGCAGTTTTGAAAATCCAAAATGTGCTAATCCCTTTAATCACCTACATATCCATCAAGTACTACATAGTACATAGTTCCTACACAGAAGTAATGAAGGCTGAGGTCAAAAATGGCTTAAAAGTAGTGTAAGAAGCCACAGCATGTAAACTGTACCAAAATGGATCTCTGATACCATCACTTTGAGGTGTAATGTTAAAGGTTCCTACAGTTGTGTTTTGCTCAGGTTGCAGACATGCACCTTCTGGTACTGAGCAAGGTTGCATGAAACATAAAAGTAGGAGTATTGCTGCCTGTGTCACTCCATCCCTCAGATCCAGGGGTCATTACCAGAGCTGCATTATAACTGTTGTCCACAGACAAGATGTATCCTGTTCTCTGCTGTAATGAGATTCCTGTTTCTAGTGTAAATCTCCATAGTGGGAATTCTTTCAAAAGCTGAAATAAAAGATAGCTGAAAAGTGAACACAAGCTATCAGGAGCCATTGAGGGCATGCTGGCTTATTTGGAAGGAATGTGGACTTCACCCATGAGCTATCCCTACAGTTCTGACCACAGGCTCTTTGCAAAATGGTATCTCTCTGTCTTGAACTACTTGCATTCTGTTGGAAGCTAAGGAAGATGTGATATGCTGGTTTTGACATCCCAGAAAAAGCCAAAACAACAGAAGAATCCTTATGCCCTTCCTGGGATCTTATTTTGCAGTGTACCTGGCAATACATATAGGAACATTTAAATATTAGAGAATTTGCAATATTAATAAAGGATTCTGCAACAAGTTTTAGATATTGACTCTTTACTATAAATACACTAACAGCTTACTGTAACTACTTATATTTAACGTATAAAGGTGGCTTCATTTTCTGAAAACGGTTTTGTTTGGCCAAGTGTGATAATTTTCTGCGTTATCATGAATGATCATGCACAAACACCATAAAATTGATGCAGTGTGACCAATATTGATCCTTTCCATGTGGCTGGAATTGTGTCTAAAAAAATGGTTTCTCAAACAATGCTTTTCACATTCTAGTCATAGTTTCAGTATTGAGGCAGAAAGCAAGTTTAAAATTTGTCCTCATCTGTCAGTGGGGTATTACTTTTGAAATCTGACTGACAATTAGGCTGTCAGGGATGACTTTTTCACTGCTAGTATGTGCTAATATGATTTTGGGCATGTGGACAAAGCTGACCTAGGTTTTTAACTGATTTGCAATCCTCTGGCAGTTGACCAAGCAAGTGTAAACACATTAGAATCCAGGTATCCTAGATACCTTTAGCATCCTCTTACAAATAGCTGAAATAAAAGTTTGAAATGATTTACATGTATTTAATTATTTATATTGAATTATTTCCGTTACTTAGAGTTCCTGAGTTAGTGTTTTGGAGATGTTTTAGCAACTGTAGACATTGTATCAGCCCAAATGTAGCTGAGGGGTTTTCTGCTCATAATACATTTAGCTTTCGTCATGTGCCTTTTATGTTCAGATACAGTATCTGAGCTTAAAGTACCTTGGACAGAATGGGTAAAAGTCATTCTTTCTTTAGTAAGTATTTTCTAATTAAAGCAGTTGCTTCTTGGGTGCACTCCTTATTGTGATGTTGAGTTCTCTCACGTTACGAAGTATTTTGTTAGGGTATTTCTTTCATTATGTGTTTAAGCTTATGCACCGCTACCGCCATCCCTCCACCTCTGCGATAGGAAGAGCTTTCCTAAAATTATATCTAATTCCTACTTGGAACTATCAACGCCTTTTGCTACATTTTCTTTTGGAAATGAGAAGGAATGAAATGTAGATCAGAGCCATGTTGAATATTGGGAAAGTCTAAATGTCTGGAATTTGAATTTGGAGCAGGAATTCATTTCCTTGAAGAAAGTCATAGTGATCAACAGTTGCAAACTAAGGAATGGGCAGAAAGACTTTTCTGCCCGATATGCAGAGAAAAGCATCTGCAGTTAAAGCCACCATCCACATCACAAGCAATCCAGTGTTAAATGAAGCATATATTCAAAATTTTAATGCAAAATTAACTTTTGCAGTTCATTGACACCCAATATTATGTTGATGTTAAAAAAAATCTTTGATTTATACTCATGTTTATATAATTTAATCTATTGAGAATATTATGCTCAAGCCAACTGACATCCAGTCCATGTCACAGAATCATGGTGATTTTTATAGCCGTATTATATTTGAAATATTCTGTATAATTCTTTGTTAATGATAGAATTGTAACTAGATAAGACATTGAGATAATGTGCAATTAAAGTTCTTAATATTTTGAAGATCTACACATGCATAGAAAAAAGAAATACAAACCCTAGTTTGTCACAGGTGTGAAATTGAAGATCCTTAGTTCTCTGAGCATAGAGAACTGGAGTTCAACAGCCATTATGCCTAAATGTAATCAGGTATGTAATGTGAATCAGATTGAAAATGCACTTATGTCTTTTTCAGTCTCTGAAATGAGTCTGGTGTAAGGTTAACACTAATCATAGAATCATAGAATAGTTAGGGTTGGAAAGGACCTTAAGTTCTAGCCCCCCTGCCATAAGCAGGGACACCTCACACTAAACCATGCCATGCGAGGCTTTGTCCAACCTGGCCTTGAACACTGCCATGGGTGGAGCACTCACAACTTCCTTGGGCAGCTCATTCCAGCATCTTGCCACCCTAACAGGAAAGAATTTTTTCCTTATATCCAATCTAAACCTCCCCTGTTGAAGTTTGAACCCATTACCCCTTGTCCTGTCATTACAGTCCCTAATGAAGAGTTGGTTTAAGGGGTATAAGGAACCAAAAATAAATTAGCACTGGGTTGGCCTAGTTTAGAAACTTTAGAAACTTTTCTCATGATTTTGGTAGTAATAAAAGCAAACAGAATTTTACCAGTACTTGTAAAGAAGCTTTTTATTGGATTCATGCCAGAGGCAAGCTTGTGCTCAAATATAGCAGCAGCTTTGCATTTCTGTCAAAGCTAGATTTCTAAATCATTAGCAAGTGATTACAGAAAAGCAGTGAAAATAAATAGGTAAAAATAACCTTTATTCCACCAGCTGATGTCTCTGAAACTTGATAGCTCTTATTCCCAGAATATTGTGCATTAGAGAAAGCACCACTAGTAAAATGTGGAAGTTACTATGGAAGTGCTTTGATTTATAATTAATACCGTGCAAGGGCAAGTTTGAGATGTTGCATGTTTCTTTTTAATTGCCCACTAGTTGTGCACTTACTGTGCGTCTGATCTAGTGATGTGCTGTGTTCCATTAGTAGATGGTTGTGTCTCAAGCTCAAGCAAATCTGCAGTGTTTTGGAAGTGCTGAAGAAAGGGTTTTCAGGATGGGGTGGGTGAATTTGGTAGTAAAAGGCATCAAGCACTAGATTTTTATGTTTGTGTTGAGACATTTCTCAAAGGGAGGCTGTAACCATGTAGTTAGTTGTCTGATGCATCAGGAGTCCAAGCAGTCATCAACAGAAGAAATGATCTGAGACTTTGTCTTTAGGATGCTGGTATGACTGAAAACACCACATGTAAATTTACAATACCTGTTAAAGTTGCATACGTTTTAAGTACCTGAAATGTTTCATAACAATCTCACAACCCAAGGGGCAGCTTTTTTTCTTTTTTCTCTTAGGTTAGTGGGTTTTTAATAGGGCCTGCGTCATCTCTTCAGGGTGCATTGCCATGAAAGCAGTGTTCAGTAGGCACTTGTTGGCAGCCTGTTCTAACTGTGGCTTTTCTTGGCTAAAACTTGAAAGAAATGTGTAAAGTTTCTACTCAATGAGAACTCTTCAGAAGCTTGGGTATGAACTGGGTATATCAAGATTTCAAGTAGTCTGATAACAGGAGGCACCTAAGTACTTTTTTTAATTTCCCCTGGTAATCTGCTGAGCTGGCTTGCTTCCTTTTTTGCCTCTTTCATACTGTATATGCATGTGATTTGTGTTTTCCTCTTTGTCTATATAAATAGCACCTGTGTAATAGCAAACAGGTTAAGTGGCAAATTGGTCACAATTTATTTACTCAGTCATTGTGTGGTTTACTATGCAGTAATTCATTGTCTGATTCTGAAAGCCTTATTCCACTAGATGTTTGTTACAAAGAATAAGACTCATGTATAGATATTTTGTACATATTGTTTGAACACATAGTTTTTTTCATGGAGCTGTTTCAGTTTTTAAAGGTATTAGTTACAAAAGTGTATATGCTATTGCTTCTTGTAGAACATCTGCTTTTGGCTGATAAACCGCAACTTTAAGATTTGTGTTTAACATTTAAGTTGAACAAACTTAGGTCTTTGTTATCTCTGAATTTTAATGTTCTGAATTATGTTGTGATACAGAAGTCATCTCCAAAAGTTTTAGTGGATTCAGTGGAATGGATTTGGTTGGCTGGTTATTTTAAGCAGGCAGCAACATACTTGATATTACTCTAGAGAAATTTGTTCCTTTCTAGTATTTTGTTATGCAGGTACATAGTTTGTCTTCAGTTTGCTCGGAATACAAAGACAGAATGCCTTATTGATGGTGCCTTATAATCAGTGTTCCCATATTGTGCTGATATTTAACAATTTTATTTTTTATTTAGGGTTTTTCTTAATGTAACCACAATGTGATTTTTGTCAAGTTGTAAATGTTTTGCTTAGAATTTCCTGTGGTGTCTCATTTATCCCTGTTGAAGTCCATCAAAAGATTTAGCACCCTATTATGAATGATAGCATTTAGTAGTCTAGGATTATATTAAAAACATGAGTTATGTGCTTCATGTTTAATGTGTTGAAGAGTTTGTGTAAGGTGAGACTTATCTCTATTTCCTTGTTGGGTATTTCAGAGTTCCCAGAAGTATTTTCTTATTGGAACAGTTATCTGTGGCAATACCAAGAACTTCTATTCTGGGGTGGGTAAAATGGACTCCTGAGTGAACTATGGGCTTTTTCACTAGGGAACAACAGAGTACAACTTTGTGTTCTAGTATAGTATATGCACATACTTTTTGGCTCAGCAAATGTCATCAACCTGGCTAATAAATTATGCTGTGATGGACTACAATCCTACTTTGAGTGTGCCCATCAGATAGTGAAAGGGTTGAAGGCACTGGAATTATGCTGATTTACACAAGTCAAGATTTTTCCAGTCTCCGTAATCAGCCTCTGAGACTTTATTGAAATATTCCAGTGCTGCCACTGGATAGCTTTTGATAATTATATGTGTAAATGTTGTATACAATAATTCTTGATTATACTCTTCAGGTTTTAAAGCGTGCACTTGAAAGACAGCAGATCACTAAACATTTAAAAGTGTAACATTGGATTTTAAAATGTGGCTTAATTAATCTTATAGTGTCTCATGTAATCTGATACTGTATTTGTTAAATGTGTAGTGCCATACACCCAAAATGTGGAATTTCTCCAGGCTTCCTCATCAACAGTATTTAAAGCCAGTTGTCACTGTAGGAAGATCTGGGAAGTACACTAGGGACAAGAATAGATACACTTTTAGCTAGGTGTGATGAGTCTTCACTGAACACTAACTGCCTAGCTTGCTTAGGATCTTCTATAAAGATCCCAGTAGGCAGCTACAGGCATTATTAGGTGCCCAAACACCTTTGTTAATCTGCTCATAAGGTAGAGGCCAGGTGCACACAATCTGCACTTTGTGCACCTGGATTTCTTTGTTTTGAACTAAAACACTTCTGGTTACACCACAAATCAAGTATACTTGTTGGGAGCACTGGTAGAATTAGTAACATTCAAGTAAGTGTCAAATATTGCAGTGCTGTCTGCCACAGATAAGTCAGGTATTGATTGAGGAGCAGGAGTCTATAAAAAGACAAAAATCCTTTTAATGCTTATTCTGAACAAGTGAGAATGGCAGCTTAAGAAAGGAATATTTTATGGGACAGGTAAGGAGATTTCTTTCTAATTTCACTGGTTATTTTATAAAATTATATTGGAAACAGAGCAAAGTAGAAGATCTGTCTTTAAGCTGCAAGAGTCCATTTTCCTGATTCTGCTTATATTACACCAGTGTAAAACAGGAATGAGGTTGTTATAGTCAGATGAGAAATTTGACCTGGAAAGTGTTCTTTCATCTACTTAATTGTGCCTAAGTACTGTTTTAAGAAAGTGAGGTTTCCTGAACTTTAGATGAAAAGAGCCTAAATGCAGAAATACAACAGTGACACTTCCAAAGATTCCTTAATAAAGAACACTTCTGTTTGTAAGAAACCGAAGGAGGGCATGATTGTGTCTTGCTATTTTGCTGTCTGCCTCATCTGCTTGCATCCCATGTCACAGGCAATGTTCTTAATGTACAAAAGTAATTATAAAGGAAAGTCAAAAGCATCTGATTGACATTTTATTTATTCTTGAGGTGGTTTAGGGTTCTGATTTCTTAATCAGTATTAATATATGAGTAGAAGGATACAATAAAGTAGAACCTTTCATGGAAACACATGATAGCTGGTCTTGAAGACTTTATTTGGACTTTTGGAAAGCAAGCTAATTTCTAAACTTCTTTAAATGGAGCAAAATAGTTTGAGGAGTGACTTTTTTCCATTTTTTTTTTTTTTTTTTGTACCTTTTTGA
>NDXB01017378.1:0-52326 GCA_002631895.1 Agapornis roseicollis | reverse complement strand
AAAAAAAACAAAAAAAAAAAAAAAAAAAAAAAAAAAAAAAAAAAAAAAAAAAAAAAAAAAAAAAAAAAAAAAAAAAAAAGCACAAAGTTTACATTCCAAAGTGATCTCTCAAAGAATATGTAAAGATACACCTACAGGGAAGCCACCTTCTGCAATGTATGCCAATTTTAGAATGGTCTATATCTCTTCTACAAATAGATTAAACAGCAACTTTGCATACAATAGTGTTGTGGTTAAAACCCAGTCAGCCACACAGTTTCTAATCCACCCACACTCTCTTTTTCTTTCCCCTGACCCCTCCTCACTCCCAGAGGGATGGGGAGGAGTATTGAAAGAATGTAACTCCCACAGGTTGAAACAAGAACAGTACAGTAACTAAGGTATAACTCAAACCACTGCTGCTACCACCAATAATGATAATGCTAAGAGAAATAACAAGGGAAGAGAATACAATACCACCCACCAAAACAAGCCCGACTGAGAAGAGAGTGCCTTTCCAGACATCTCACAGTTACCTCCCGGGCATGACATGCTGTTGTATGGAATAGCTCTTCCATCAGTTTGGGTCAGGTGTCCTTTCTTTGCTTCCTCCCAGGTTCCCCTCCCCCCTGGCAGAGCATGAGACTCATAAAGTCCTATGGCCAGTCTAAACATTTGAGCAGTAACTAAAAACATCAGTGTTATCAGCGCTGTTCCCAGGACAAAAGTCAAAACCACAGCACTGCATCAGCTAGGAAGAAGGCAAAAAAGATGACTGCTGCTGCTGAACCTAGGACAAATAGCCATCAAAATATAGGCTTTTGTAAATAATTAGTAAAGGATCCAGTACAGGGGCACTGAACAGTATTATACCACTGTTCATGTGGTGTGTTCACATCTTCTTTATTATATGCAATTTTCATATCTCAAAATAGATAAAATAGACCTAGGAAAGATAAGTAGTGTTTTCAGAGATACTGAACAGCTACTCTGTTTAGAGAAGCTGAGCAAGCCATGATTCAGAACCTTGGAAAAGTTGATGAATTGCAGAAAAGAAGGGGAGTAAGGGCTATTAACAATTTCTTACAACAAAAACTGATGACCCATGAGGCTTAAAAGAAATATCTTTTTTGACAACACAAAATCCACACTGTGCCACAAAAGTACTTTTCATACAAATAATTAAATGGCTTTAAAGAGTAGATGTCCAAGTGGCATGTAATATGTTTAAGTGTAGCTACTGGTATGATGATCATGACTCAATTTTTGTCTCAGAATGTCTCTAAATGTATTTGTCCAGAAGCTGGGAGTTTGTGTGAAGGAAAACAATAATATAAGCTTTTTTACTTCTTCACTATGCCACAGTGTTGGAAGACTCTTCTCTCTGAGTCAGGCTTGCCATTCTTCTGTTCACCAGTACTGCATGAATGTTCACAGCATTAGTGACTGGTTTCTTAGTTTTCTCTTTTTTTTAGCTCTCATAATCTTTTTGTCATAGTCAATTGCAAACCTATTCATTGCATGTTAGAGTTAAATCACAAGTGTTCTTAATTTGAAAATTATTAGCATACTACATAATTAATTAGACTGTTACATTTCAGTGAGTTTTCGTTCCCCAAAGAAAATTGAGCATAGAGAATATAATTTGATTTCACTTTTTGCCAAGGTTTAATCTACCTGAAACATTGTTATATTTCAGGGGAAGTATGAACTACTTTGATCTTGTCAGAATTTCCTTAATGGCAACAAATTTTTTTATATAAATGTTAAAATAAAACGAAGTTATTTTAAAAGAATGCTTTATCCCTTGTCAGTTTATATATATATGTGTGTGTGTGTGCGTGTGTATGTCTGTGTAAGCATGGAGTACATTCAGACTATCCAAGGAATATACAATTGTCAGTATATGGAAACTTGTGACAGAAGTGATAATTTTAAGCACTTAAAATAAAACATTAAAAAGAATAGGTGAAAGGAATGAAGACTATAAATGCTAAGTAGGTTAAGAGGGCTTAGACCTGTTAAGAATATTTAACACTCATCTTTAAGGAGTCTGTGCAGCTGACAATGCTTTCTTATTTAAATGGTCAGTGAGAAGAGCTAATAGTAAAATTCTCCTCCAGTCTTTGATACTACAAAGGCTAAGTAGCTATAGTGAGCTTTCTGTTAATCAGGATAACCAGAGACTGAGAAACCCAGATGACTCAAAAATTCTCATCTTCTTCTGCTTCTGGATTTGACATGCCTCTAAAATGCTTCTCTGAATTGCAGTCCCAGGTATTCTCACTTTCAAATGTAATTATGCAGACAACATTACAGACACACTAAGGAATATTCCAGAACATAAAGAAATTTACCCATGTTCATGTTATACTGAGACTGAGCTGATCAAGTTCTCTCTAACATAGATGCACTGTGTAGAGTAGTGCAGAAACACTTGAAAGGTTCCCTGCTGAGCAACCTCTGGCTGTGCGAGTGAGTGCTGGGCCTAAGCTAATGAGCCCTATGAGACACACTCCCAGTCTGTGCAGAATTGGTTTGGGTGTCCTTGCTCTGCTCTTTTAGTATCAGCAACACTATCCTGATCTGGCCTTCTGTAGGATGTTGTTAGGCCATTAACTGTTGCTGCTCTTCAACACGACTAAGCATCCTTGTTTATAAAACTGGGAATTAACACTTTCTTTTCTGTAAAGCATCAGGTTAAGTGAAAGCCAGATTTTCTAATATTCCCTGATCTCCAATACCAAATAGGCTGTCCCATTTGATAAAACGGATGGATAGATGGATAAAAATTCCCATATTGTGTACACTGAATACCAGATAAGATATGATGGAACACTGGAAGCTGGTAGATGCTCTGTCCCTGAAAACATTCAAGTTCAGGCTGGAGAGGGCTCTGAGCAACCTGATCTAGGTGAAGATTGCCCTGCTCACTGCAGGGAGGGTTGAACTAGATGACTTTTAAAAGTCCCTTCCAACCCAAACTATTCTACAATGAAAAGTATTACACAAGAACAGAAGTATACGGATCACAGCCATACAGTAAGCACATACATTATAACTCACGAAGAAAGCAGAGATCATGCTCCCTGCCCCAACTAGCACAAGTGATGACTATATGTCTTTGGCAGAAGCACAGCCTTTGTGCCTTTTCTGATTTTGTTCCCTTCCTTTTCTTTGGTACTACCACTTTTTTCCCCACTACAAGACTCAGAGCACTTTAGGAGTGTTCATTTAATATAGACTGCTTCTAACATAAATAGAGATAAAGGCTAAAAATAATACTAAAGAATTTCCAGTCTTTTGTGCTACAAAGACTGAGTAGCAGAACATCAGCCCAAAATATGCTGGATGGGATAAACTATTCATTTTGAGACTGTGAAGGCAATTCACAGGCCTCATCTAGGGCAATTAAATCTGAGAAAAAATTCTATAATTCAATAGTTCAATGGAAGGTATTTTTTTAAATGATTGTCAAGTAGTTTTTTGTTGGTTTTTTTTTTCACAACTGCAGCAAATGAATAAGAATGTTCCTGTGTTATAATTTATAACCATTATGCCTCTGAAGGACCACTCTTTCCAAATTAATTGTTTGTTGTTAATTCTCAATTTTATATCCTGCCATAGGGAAGCTTAAGAAGAGAGAAATATTTTAATTCTTAAATGTGTGGACAAAGTATTGTCTTCTGACATGTCCATAACTATCTGCACCCTAGTTTATATTAACCTGACTGGAAAAGAAAATATTAGAGGACGAGCCAAATATATAATTTGAATACATATTATGGAACAGCAAAACCATTCAAAAATCATTTTTTCTGTCTTTGAAATAATCATATTTTTGAAATGTTTTTCAACAATCTTTCAACACAAACCACACAGAACTGGCTTCTGTAACAGTGACCAGGAAAATAGCATTTATTTTAGCAGATAAAAGCTAACCCACTGAGCCAAAGTTAATTCTCTGCCTCTTCCATCCCCAACCTCCATTTCTTTTTTTATTTATTGATGTACTTTTTTACAGAGTAAAACACCTTCAATAAAGCAGATGATGAGTTCCCCTTTCTCCTGCTTCATCTTTCCCTATACAGTAGTTTGAGAACTCCTGGAATGAGGGAGGTGTTGTATAAAAACACTGGTGTAGAAAAGGGGCAATTTTGTGTGACCAACACTTTTTCAAAATACCACTGATGCCTCTGCAAAATACTTAAAAAGCCTGTCACACAAAGCATGCTCCAAGGCTTTAAAAGGCAGCAACAGAGCAAGAAAATCTGCTCTGAGCAAGATACACAAGCTCTAAGCTCAGCTCAGGTATCTCACATTTTAGGTTGGCATCCAATTCTCAGCAAATATACTTTCTTTAATAAAATCAGTGCAGGCTCTCTGTTGCCATTGCTCTATTCTCGTCCAAGCCAGCCAAAACATTGTTAAAGAACAATTAGATATTTAAGCAGAAGGCTAGATAGGACTTAATTTGGCCTATTTTCAGTGACAGGCTGCAGCAGATATTGTAGTAGTAGTAGTAGTATAATGTTGTTTCAGGCCATGATAGCTTTGAAAACATTTATTGATCATAAAAACACTATGAAAAGTTGCCACTTTGTGTGCTTGGCAGCCGTTTTAGAATGTTAACGTCTTTGCTCTGTCAAAGCCCTTGTATAAAATACTGAAGATGATACTGTCTACATGACTGACTAAATCCTACAAAATTTACTCTTTTTACATTAGATGAAGCTGGTATAAAACCAGCAAGATAGTGTTTATCCTTTTCTTTATCGCACTCAATAGTTTAGCTATTTAGCTCCATTTTAAAATGAGTTTTCAGTCAGCATGTCAAGCAGCATACTGAATGCCAGCAATAGTTATTATCAAGGAATTATTGAACATACAACATGTAGGTTTATCTTGGTAAACCTGATGTGAGAGAGATGAAATTTGCTGACATCAGGATGCCATTACATCCAGAATGCCAGGCCTGAACAAAATGCAAAGAAAAGAAATGTATTGTTTTAAAAGGTTTTAGTCTTTCTACATGAGACATACTTCCTTAGAAGGACATGAAGTGGTATCTTGGATATCACTTATAATTGTAAAGTTTACTAAAGAGAGAGAAATTCTTTAATGATTTGGCTTTTCTTTTGTATGTTTAATAAATCATCTCCAGACTAAGAAAAGTTGGCTTACTATAGCTTATTTTATCACAAAAGCATTTTAAGGATCAGTAGATCAGAGATCTACCAAAAGAATAACAAAAACTAGAAGTGGAAAAGGCTTGGTATGGCACTTGGATTTGTTAATGCAGGCATTTCTCTAGAGCATTTTTATTCTTCATCAGCTTCTCTGGTCCATTTTAAAAGGCACATAGATTGGTTTCACTAATGTAGAAGTTCCTCTGGAGCATATTTATTCCTCCTCTGTTTCTCAGGTCCATCTTAGAATGGGTATAGATGATTATATAAATGCATTAACTTTGATGGTGCAGAAACATGCACCATAAGGGGACTTTCTCTGTTTCTTCTGAAATATATTTTCAGTTTTAGGTTATTTTGCTACATGTATCTATGCACCCTCAATATACTTCCTTTTAATTTGTTCCTTTAGAATATCAAGTCTTTATACATTACCGTAAGTTATGTTTTTCCTCTATATTTTTAGTCACCTTCATGTGTTTGAAGATGATTATAACATTTTTCTTACTGAACTAATTTTTGTTAATTAATAAGTAGATTAAAATAATTATTCAAAACTATTCACAAAACCCTTGTGAGCAGAGATGCACAAAACCCAATAGTATGAGCAGGTATGGGATAAGCTATTATTGAAAACAAGAGTTCTGAATTCTGCACTAAGAAATGTGTGTTTATTGATCACTTCAGTCTATCGTTTTTTTCAGAGAAACATTAGTATGTCAAATGATTTTATAATGACAAATGAGATCAAAGATGGTCTAATCAAGAAGTAAGTGTTAAACGAGCATGGAATAGGCAAGCAGTGTACGAACTAATTTTAATAGACACTAGTTGTCTGGATTGGGTTATGTCTTTTCTTTTGGTTGTAATGTTGTTCTACCAAAATGATTTTCCAGGGAGCTGGTGACAGTCTCATTTTTCACTATCAAGTAAGTCTACATTATCAATTACATTCTATCTTACTACAAAATTGTCTACTCCAACACTCCACTATGATATTATTAAGGGGAAAATAGCATCATAGGATACTTTCAGTAATGAGAGATTCACTTCTTTAATAACATTTCTATAAATATATTTTCAGAATGCAGTATGTCAAAGGCAAATAATATTGAATAATAAAAGCTGATACAACTAACATTGTGGGGGACAGATAAAAACATAGATGTAATAAGCCAGTCTTCAGCTCCTCTCTGGCCATTCTAACTCCAGTATCCAGAAAAAAACGGAATAAATGACTCTTAGGGAACACAGAACCTGTAGTTTTTTGTCAGTCTTTCAATAGCAAAATAGGCTTTGAGGTTGCTCCAGTTTATACCTGCTCTTAGCCATACTCTGACCTTGATTTACTTCAAGTTTGAGGTCTAATGTCAGAGTCTGAGAGACCAAATATGACACAGA
This sequence comes from Agapornis roseicollis, assembly GCA_002631895.1. Taxonomy (NCBI): domain Eukaryota; kingdom Metazoa; phylum Chordata; class Aves; order Psittaciformes; family Psittacidae; genus Agapornis; species Agapornis roseicollis. The sequence goes on along the minus strand of NDXB01017378.1, from coordinate 45,757 downwards.
TAAAGCAAGTCTAATGCTAATGATCTTTGTGATTCTTAATTTAAATGTAAAACTCATGTGCACGATACTTCCTGAGCTACACCCAATCACCTTCCCATGCTATGGCTTTCATGTTTCTTAAATGAAAAAAAAAAAAAAGAAAAAAGAAAAAGAAAGAAAAAAGAAATTAACTCTTTAGCAAGAGAGCTATTATCCCTTTCTCATTCATCTGTGTTTAGAAGTCGATTCCCTTCCATGAATACTAATTTTCAGCTCACTTCGAGGACTGTATTTCCATCTGCAATTGTTTGGTAGCACTTTCAGCTGGCAAACAGCCAGGAGCATAATCTGAACCACAGTTGGTTCAGTAGGCCCAGAGTATGAAGAGTTAAGAAAGGAAAATTGGTTGATGTCGTGCAGTTGTTAATGCATAAATCCGTATGGTTTTTTTTAAGTACTGGCATCAAATATCAATTCAGATTCATCACAATCTTTTATATCAAGAAGTATTACTAGCATTGTTAGACCTACTACATTCTAGAAGTACTGGCCCATTTAGCCAGTACAATCTAGCTCATGGAATGCTTCTAGTGCTGTATCAAATCAGATCATGTTCTTTGAAATACATGGTTTCATTTTTTTATGAGGTATTGACATTTCTGAAGAAACAACCATTTTTTGTGACTAATTTCTCCAGAAACATAAAACCATAAAACTGTCTAAAACCACTTTGAAACAAAAGCTTTCAACCAGACACATTATAGCACTGATGTTATGTATTTGAAAGATTTTCCATCTTTAAGCTATTTGTTAGTGTGCTGTTTTCAGAAAGACTTTCATTTCTCTAACCATTACTGCACTGTGTTAAGGGACTGTGTTTAGTGTATTGTGGCCAGGTTTAGTAGAAATTAGAGAGATTTCTTTAAAAATACTGATAGCATTAATGAAGGAATATAAATTTTGTGACTCAATGGATTCTTTCATCTGTGTGACTCCCATGAATGCTAGTGAGAACTCCTCAGACTTGTAGCCCTGAAACTTAAATTAGATTCTCACACATTTCAGTATTCTTGATTATGTATCCTGTACAACATATGCTATGACATTAACAAGTCCCATAATTGCAAACATCCAAAGTGGACAGAAAAAACATGATTTGCATCAAACACATATAAGGCACATTGCTATATATACAGTGTGGGACCTACGATGCTCTTTGTGCATGAAAACACCTGTGCCTCTGAGGAGATGAAAGGGGTCAAAATAACCTCTTGCTGAAAGACTGTAGCTCATACATTTATCACTGTAAAATGCACATATGTGTTAACTTGATAGATCAAGTTATCTTTCAACTTAAAACACAACTAACAAGAATGCAAGGGGAAAAATTGTACTTACTAAAATATTGTACTTAAGTTATCTCAGTACTGTCTGTCAAAGTGCATAAAAAAAAACAGTGTGATAGGGCAAATCCCTTACACATGGTGGATATAGGTTGAGCAAGCTGGTTGCATTATTACATTAACTAATCATTTGATGACACATAACCTGATTGAAAAATTATGACTAGAGGCTCCTTTGTAAGCCTGGTAAGTCCTTAAAGGTAGTAGGAAAGATATCTTTGGGGCTTCTGCCAAATACGGAAGAGTGAGTGATAATAGGTATATTTATCAAGTGTGTTTGTTCACTTTGTTCCCTGATTTTATGTCCTGAAATCAAATAGTACGCAATATCTAATGTCTTAGAGTATCTGTATACTGCATACTGTATACAGTATCATACAGTATCTGTATACTGTATACTGTAACTGCAGTTATCTGGTAATCAGCTGAAAACCTCAAATTTTTATAAATACATTTGTGCAAGAAAGAAAGACAATGTGGATCTCACTAGCACTTATTTTACACACCCATTTATATAGCATCCATTAAGGTAGCCTGTGCACCTGGAGACATAATTACTGATGAGAAGACTAGTGGAATGAAAAAAGTAGAGATGACAGGTACTGGATCTCTTGGTAAAGATGCAAGATCAAATACTTCAAATGGAAAGTTGCAGGTCTGTGACAAAGAATGTAGGCCACGCTTAACAAAGAGGACATTTTCTCCTAGGAAACAATGATTCTTTAAGATCATGACAATCCCGATGATTAGATGAATATGAGTTTGCAGTGCAGTATTGAGCAGCAAATGGATTTATATGATCCTTAGATTCGATGAGCAAGAAAACATCAAATAGGAAGAAACAAGGCATTTTTTCTCAGTACTAGCAACTCAATAAACCGATCTGGAACACTGTGCCTGATTCTGGTATCTGCAGAAGTAAATCAAAGAATTGGACACACTTAAAATAACAATATTATTTTAATATTATAATATTAGAATAACATTATAATAGAATATTATAATTATTATTATATTATAATGTTAGCTAAGATAAAACCTCTAATTACACAACAGCTATTGAACTCAAAGCAACAGTTCAAGGGAATCCTATGACCTGTGCTACACCAGATCCAAGACTGAAATATTGAAAGAATCTCTCTTACTTTTGGAGTTTTCTAAAAGCTGCTTTTATTACTACATAGCAGTAGAAAAACATCTAGCTAGTCTGAGTCAAAGTGTTGAAAACACACAACTATCAAAAAATTACTTTGTGATCTGCAAGAAATAAGGCTGTTTTCCCATCCAGTTTCTAAAAGGAAAACACACACAGAGTACAAAAACTGGATTATTGCGTCCTTTTCAGTACCCCTCATTGTTATGGCTGTCAGTTCTTTCTGAAGCAGGTGCACAGAATGATGGTGAACGTTATTGTCCAGATTAAGATATTTCTAACAGATTAAGGACATTCTAAAAAGGATCTCTTCTAGTGACTATTCTTTCCTATGCTAAAGTCACTGAAGTTTTTCTAATAGCATTAGTCTGAGAAGAATCCTCAGACAAAATAAATTTTATAGAATAAATGGTTTTATCTCCTCCAAGGAGCTTCTGTGCAAAAAGCTGGAGGTCTTTTTCCTGAAAAAGACTCCAGTTATTTTAGTAGGAATGTTACTGCCTAAAAAATGTCCAATTAAAAAAAAAAAAAAAAAGGGATGGGGGGTATTGGAAAGTAAAAATCTCCTCAGTATGAGCTTCAAAACCAGAAAAGAATCTATTTCTGAAGTTCTCAGGGATGCTCTTTGATACAGAGACCTTAACANGAATGTTACTGCCCAAAAAATTTCCAAATAAAAAAAAAAAAAAAAAGGGATGGGGGGTATTGGAAAGTAAAAATCTCCTCAGTATGAGCTTCAAAACCAGAAAAGAATCTATTTCTGAAGTTCTCAGGGATGCTCTTTGATACAGAGACCTTAACAAAATTAACATTTTCTTTTTGTAGAAAGAAAATCATCTTGCCAATTTGTAAAGTTTGGGATTCTCTGGTTATCTTTCCTTTAATCCTCAACAATTCTTCTCTCACATCACTGATACTAGCTGCAGTCTTGCGAAGTCCTCTACCGCCACCACACCTGGAACTTAGTTCTATTCTTTTTCACCCAATCTCCCATCTTATGAAATATAATGATTCCCAGTGTCATTGACATAAGAACTGAAAAGTTTTTTCTAGATAAACTTTATATTTTGGTTTTGAACATTCAAATATATATTTTAAGCCTATATTGTGTTCTATACCTTTTCATTATTGTAGTTAAGATATGAGTATACGAAATAATTAAAAATTTTCTTATTCTTAAATCTAAATATTTTCTGCTGGTTGGTACAATGCAATTTGAGGTAGGTAAATACATATAATCTGTACAAAAAGCAGCACAATTTGGAAAATGTAAAGAATTAAAAGTGAATTAAATTTTAACTCAAAATCAAGTATGTTATTCCTGATAAAAATCTTTCTCTCACTGAAGAATATGTAAGCAGTTCTACATATTACTTACAATGCGCAACATATTTGCTCTGCAAGCTTTTACTGTGAAAGAAATTGTGAAGATCGTGGAGATAAAAGAAATATAAGAAATCATAGAAGTGAAAGCCTGGTATCACTGAGGTTAATAGCAAAACTCTTTTGACTCAAATTAGGTTAACTTGCATGTTTATTGTACAATGATTTTTTTTCTTGTTTCCTCTGCTACCTAACGATTTGAGAACAACATATTTTTCTTCAACAATTTTTCTGAGATGGTTCCATTAGAAAGTTATGAACAAAATCAGCTATTTATTTTTAACTCAGTATACAAAAGGACCCAAAATACTTTCAAAGTCACTGGTCACCACTGATTTTGTAGTTCAACTCATCTAAGAATTAACTTCCCTTCTTTACAGTGATAGGTTGATAGTGATACTGAAAATTCAACATTTTCCTCTTGGACTGCAACTAACTTTAGCTACAAGAACAGTTGGATATTCATTTTTTTACTCAAATGGTAGAATTCTCAATCTCACCTTTATTCAGGTTCCAGAAGTGAAAGACCCTTTATATCTTTAAAGTGAATATGGGGGAAGTGAATTACTGATATAGGAAGAAGTTGAAGACTTTGAAGAAAGAAAGAAAAGAAAGAAAGAAAGAAAGAGAGGGAGGGAGGGAGGAAGGAAGGAAGGAAGGAAGGAAGGAAGGAAGAAGGAAAGAGAGAGAGNAAGAAAAGAAAGAAAGAAAGAAAGAGAGGGAGGGAGGGAGGAAGGAAGGAAGGAAGGAAGGAAGAAGGAAAGAGAGAGAGAGAGAAAGAAAGAAGGAAGGAAGGAAGGAAGGAAGGAAGGAAGGAAGGAAGGAAGGAAGGAAGGAAGGAAGGAAGGAAAATTAAAGGAAATTCACATGCAACTTATATTTGTTTTACATGAAGTAATATTTCTACATTAAATTCCCCTGAGATTTACTGTATGTGACTAGTCCCTGAAGCTCTGAAAATATCTGAAAGATATTGGTCCCAAACATGGTTATACCCAAACAACAATAATTAAAAGAAAAAAAAGTAACAGGCTGGGCACTGTTAAAATTATCGGAGATAACTTTAAATTATTAATTACATAATGAACCATTAATAATGAATGCAGGAAGTATTGCAAAAGCTATCACAGCATGATACCGTCCAAATTTTACTTACCAGTTGTGTTTTATTGATTTCCAGAATTGATAACTCAGATGTTCTAAGGGAGGTATACTGGGGAAACCATGCATACATAAATAAATAATTGCATGTGGAATGAGCAATGCTGCTGAAAAAAGCTTTGTGCACCATAAGAATTTTAATTCCTCTTTTGAAGCATGTAGACTTAGGGAGGAGTCATGAAGAAATATGATAGAGATTTCATTGGGCTTGTGGTTTTGTAGACACTCAGTTCTATTTCGGGTACTCATCTCAGGAGGAATAGTTTATATAGACATTCCAAGTGGCTCAATTTACACTTCAGTAATTTTATTAACTATTAAGGCTACTGTACTCACCTAAATCCATCAAGGGATTTATCCAAGTGACCTAATTTTCAAATTACTGGTTTGCTTATAGATCTTGTTGCAATCAAAGTTAGCTTAGCTACTCAACATTTCTTTGGGCATAACACTGCAGCTATAAATATGGTCCAGTTTTTACTACAGTTAAGCTCAAATGTGCTTATTATACTGTTGCGTGAGGGAATCACACATAGCTCAGCCCTGTAAAGCTTTTTTTGGCTTGAAGACACAGCAACTGCTTCAGTTGAGGATCTAATGTTGATTGTTTCTTAGGCAGAGGATATCTCATCCAGTATTTTACAAAAATCATTTGGATATCAAAAAATAAGAAAACTTAGGCAAATGTCTAAAAAGCTGATCCTGTCAGGTGTTCACTGTTACTAATTTCCATTTACTTTCTTCCCTCATATCCCCAGATACCAGCAGAACATAATCCATCAGCCTAACTGCCTGAAACGGCATCCAAAATATTGTAGGTCAGACAGTGAGGGCTCCCAAAAGTTACTGGAACTGAACTATGTTTTGTCTCATCAGTATTCAATAACACTGTCTTGTCATAAAAGAAGATTAAAAATGAAACAAAACCACAAGAACAAGTGAGCAGAGACAAACATTCAGGAGACTTTTTTTTTAGCCCAAACAGCTTAGATTTTCTCTGTGATTACTGAATTTCCTTCTTAGTCAATAAACTGTTATACAATTCATTTTGCAAATTTAAGTATGACTGTTACATGTGGCATACAAGAAAGGCTTGTTCTTGAAAGCCTGATAACTAGCAGCCACACTTACCATGTGTACACACATTTTAGAAAAGAAGATCGGTTGTTACACAAAAGTGAGAGATGTGTAAATGCCCCCTGGCACTATCAACAGTTGCACCCCTTCATAACAACCTGATTCAGTCACAGTACTCTTGTTTGTCCCTCTAACTGTCAGATTCTGCTTTCATATTTTTCCTCGTTAACGAAAACTAGATGGTTTGGAACTGAATAATGCTGGGAAGAGTAGCAATACCTGCTGTGATGTTTATTATTCTTATTCTTTGCACAAGTGCTACAGGAGCCATTATATTTGCCTTCTGTAGTTAGCTCATTAAATCATGCAGGAATAAAGGGCTACAGATCCTCATCCTATTCATAAGAGACCAAGAAGCAGAAAAGTAAAACAGAAATACAGGGGTACTGAAACAAACTATTTCGCAGGAGGTTCACGTTCATACCTCAAGCTCACACTCATAGTTCTTGAGCGCAGGGAGGCTATATGATCCTGAGGGAAGATTGCAAGGTGTTTCCTCTGAATTTCATTTTCACAGACTGCCTAGGAAATATGAGCCATCTTATTTCAAATTATGGTGTCTTTAGATGGGAATTCAAAGAGCTATGATGGATTCCTAGACCTTTTCCAACACTACTCCTCCCTTAAGAAAACATTAAAGAAGGTGGGAAAATGAAATATTTGTGTTTAAAATACATCTTTCATATTTCCTCTCTCTTTCAGCTGATGAGCCTCTTGAAAATCAGCTGGCAAGAGCCTGGAAGGCACTGCCTTACCTGCCTTGTGTAAAATCTATCAGTTAATTTTTTATTATTTTTTTTAAACACCTATATAAACAGGAAGAGATTTTATGGTGGAATTACACACTCATCCCAGAAGTCTTTGAAAGGGTGTTGGTGATGGTATTTGTTTAGTGGAGCAGTGTAGAGAACAGTTCAATAATGTGACCTTTTTTCACTTATCTGTTTGGCAGTCTTGTTCTCTTTCCTGTCATGTGTCTAGGGACAGTGGTTTAGTGGTGGAGCTGGCAGCATTAGTTTTACAGGTGTCATAACTGTATGACTCTAAGCTGAAGCAGATATAAACCCCCTTTTTTCTCTTGACAATAATTCAATAAATGCATGACAAGGATACCCAAATATTTCTAATCTATATTTTTAAGTGTATATTTCTATAAGATGGCTTACTTCACCTGGCTGTTAGCTCATTAACAGAGTGAGCATTTGCCATGAGTTGCAAAAGAAGTAACAGAGCAGTACTCTTCCTTTTTCACAAGAAAATCTGATGAGGAAAAAGGTATGTACTTCTTTCTATTGCACTGATATGTAAAGAAGGAAAGGTATGACTGGGAATCAATATCCTTCTTTAAACACAGAAATGAGGTGGAAAGATCACATATGGAAGGCATTCAACTTCAGAAACCCAAAAATGAGATGCCTACAAACTAGCTACAGAACATATGCGTCAGTATCAGTAATATTTACAGTTGAAGCTTTATGTAGAGCAAGAAAGGGCACAGACATTCACATTCTTACAGATTGTGTTGAAGTGGCTTAAAGAGATTCTTTCAGTTTAGGCTAACATGTTCTAATTTGTATTGAAAGAGACTGTAAGTGTCAACAAGGTCATTTACCACATCCTAGCAATTGAGAAGGGAAGCTCCACTTTATTGTCTTGAACATTTGCTACACAGTCTGCAAAAGCCTGTCCTTGTCCAGACTGCACAATACTAACATCTGGCACGATTAGAACAATTATACGATATATACCAACACTAAGGATTCCCCACTTCTACCTTCATTTACAATCCAAGTTAGGTAGGACAACAGGCTTCCAAGTACCTGTCTGCTTAGGGTTATATCTGAGGTTTGGCAATGGGGAAAAAAAGCTATGCAGATGGGACACTTAAAGCAGATTCTTTGTACTTTCTGTTAGACAGCGATCATGATGGGGAGCCCAGATGAGTGTAGCAATTATTCTGTAAGCTCAGCAGCAGTCTCCAAACCTGCACAGTTTCTACTAAGGAGAAGTGGCTTGGGTGGCCCTTCCCATTGTGTCAGTCCCTAACACAACTGGAGTGACACAAGTTAACCCTGTATTCAAAGAATAAAGCCATTTTGGACCCAGACTGCAAACCTTGCAAATCTCTTTCAGATGCTCAAAAGCCAAAGAGTCAGCCCTGTGGTGACCCATTTGCATGGGCTGTGACACTTTTTGGGGTGTTTTTCCCCTGAGACCTTTGAAAAACAACCATGGAAATGTCTCTCCATTTCTGTGGAATGTCAGAAATTGTAATATATGGACTTTCAGAAGAACTGCAGACAATTTCAGTCCTATTTATATACACATCAGGTCTTGTCATGTGCTTGCTGTATAGAAACAAAAAATATACACAAAGGATTGGAACAGTTTAAAAACAGACAGAACGTAGCTTTTCCTGTCTGCCCTTTATTAGTCAGCACTGTTTCACTCTTCTGTGAAGGACACTGTCCTCTTAACCTGGTTTCTTAGGCATACTCAAACTATTATTTATTTTAAAGAATCATTTTTAAGGCAAAGGAAAATGGCTAATGCTGACAGTAGAGTAATCTGGACTGTGAACCCACTAAACTATTATTGAAGAAAAATCTTCATACCTATTCCACTGCTTGGTCATGATTAAGCAGTCTTTTGGCTTTTGTATTTGAAATTCGGTGATTATAATAATTTGAAGCTGACAAAACACTGGAATTCATCTATACTGCCACAGGAAAACAGATTACAGGACAAGAAAAAAAGAACATGACTGATGGATAAATACAGATAAATACAGAAAAATGCATCACTATGTAATTTTTTCCATTATCACTTCAGCTACAAAAGGCTGGCATGGATAAAGACGCACAATGATCTTTAAAAATGTACTTCAGTTACAGATTGTTCAATTATATTTTACCATAAATATCTTAACAATTATTTCAATATACATTATTCTTCTTCCATTTAAGTACATGTTATGTGTGAATGCTGTTATCTGTAAGAGCAATAAATTCAGTCTTAGCAGTAAAGTGTAATAAGAGCATTTTTCTGTGACAGAATTGATTTGGGGTAGGTACATTAAAATCATTTATAAAAAATAGACTGAAGATGAGCAACTAAAATTTTTACAAGACCAAGTTTCCAAATACTGATTTCTCCTCACTTATGGGAGATTAACTTTTGAAGATGTACTGAAACATTAAGGAGTCAATGAATAGTAGGCTAAAGTGATGGAAACACAGGGGATTTTTTTTCCTGAGTGGAGAGAAGGCAAGGAGACAAATATCTTTAGACTGTCATCAGTCAGCATTAATTTCCCATCATGACTATGAATCTGTTTCAGTCAAGGGTGGCAGAACAACAGTAGAGATAAGTGAGTCAAGAACCATACTTGCAAATTTAGTATCTTACTTTGCAACTTCATTTGATGTACAAGGCCACACATGGATCATCATTTATTTTACATCATAACATCTAACTAATGACCATGTTTCAGTGTTGTTGTTGACAGTGTGACATAACTCTAAAGCTGTGCTAAAGTCTGCTTCTGAGGCAGCACACGCACTTTTTGTCACACAGGCTATCAACACATTTTCAAATGAGTTCCACAAGCAGAGGTCTTCAATTGCACTGCATCCATAACTGCAGTGGGTTGTCAGAAAGGATCTGCTTCTACTTTGTGGTGTCTAAAAGGAACTGATATAAAAAAAAAAAACCTGAAGTCAGAATCTTTATTTAAAATATTTCAATATATATTTGTTGTGTTTCTGCAAAACTGAAACTTTTCACAGTATAGGAATATCCTTGTTTAAAAATTATTTTTCTTTCTTTGAAAAGTATTGGTTTAATATGATGAAAAAGAAATATTTAAAAGAATCCCAAAGAAAAGCTGTGATTAAATGTTAAAAAAACCCAGAGTGTTTTCAGTATCTACTGCAAAGTGATCTAGTTATCCCATGCAACTTTTTCTGTAAAAAGTAGAAACTACAGCATTACCGTATTTGAAAAGAAACCACGAGCTGTTTTCTCGTAATCTCTCCTTCAACATTGTAATCTTTTATAATTTTTCCTACACAGGATTATTGTGTCAGATTAAAGGAGATTCCTTTAATGTCATTTCCCAAAATCCATCCATTATATTCTGTTCTATATGTATTTTCAAACTCTGTCAATTCCTGTTGTATGTCTCATTCAGCAGCACATTCAGCAATGTGACTAATATCTGTTGATGCATTGTTTATTGTCTTATTCCTTCTCTAGGGAGAGGTGTGTGTGCAGTATTGTTTTTTTAACAGTGTTTTCCTTTGTTTTGCTTTTGTGTTTTCATTGTTTTGCTTTCTTTGTCATTTTATTTTAAAGAAATGTGATATTTTCAACTTAGAGAAAACAAGTTCAAAACAATGTTCTCAGTGTATGTAGCATTAGAGGGAGAAATGGTGATGATCTTCTGTTACTGAGGGCAATTATTCCACACTGTCTCCTGGACAAGTAAAATTTGGCCCTGTAGAGATTTCCATGGGAATGAAAGGTGAAGTTTTCTGCCACAGGTTTTATCTTTAAACATCTAGGGTGAATGCTGAAGAGGTGCATTTTTGTATTTTTTGTAATATTTTAATTTCCTAAGCAGACCAAGATTCACATCCTGATATATCCTGCTGCATAATCTAGATACGAAGTGATAAATGTATGGGTAATCATGTCATACTATCATTTTTGTTCTGGTATATAGACTTCCAAACACAACAGAGCATGATTAAACTGAACACTGTGGATACTGCTACAGCAAAGCTTAGCAACAGTGAAAAGTGAAGATGGACTAACTGTCCAAAAGCTATTTCTAGTCTTCTAGATATTTTCATTGTTAGCCATCCTCATCTGTTCTTTAGGTTCATTTTAGGTTAATCTCTGCTTATTCAGCTTACATTAACAACTGCACCAAGGTGCTGTAGGTAGTGGCGTTTTATAGGTGAGTGAAAGTTACTACATTGCTATGTGACATAACAAAGGTTGATTTAAATCTTTTTTTTAAGGGCTAAATTCTTGTGTGCTATTTCTAACCATCATAACAAACATACTTTAACATGAACACTAGAAAGAAAGCCAAAGAAAGTATTCAGTCACAAAGCAGTTGGCATCAGTGGGACCATTTATGCCATTAATTTCAGCATAAATTCAGGTCTGATTATTGCATATTGACTCAAGTACTCCAAAGGTACAATTGATAAAAGCTGGAAATTTTCAAAGTACTAGTACAGTAGCCAAGAAACAATTCCAACTTGACACTGCTCATGTTTGTAACTGATAGACTGAAAAGGGAAAGTTTACCAGAACTACTGAAGGTTAGTAGTGACATAAGTTACTGAACTGAAAAAGTTTAACTTTTTAAAGAGTCACACAAAATTTGTCTGGTATTCTAACAACAGAAAACTCTTAAATCTTTTGCCAGTGAGTAGTATTTACAACCTGAATAACCAGCACAACTGAAAGGTCTAATCCCCCCACTGCAAATAGCTGCTCTATGAATGACAGGAGACCAGTCAGACCAAAAGGTCATTTTAAACTGAAATGCCTGGACATGCCACGCAGTGCAAGCTATGGTGTAATTAAGTAGCAGAGGATGGTATTTCAAACTGTTTTCTAGACAAGACAAATAATTCACCCCTTTAGAAATAGAAACTAGGTAACTTCCATAAATAGTGAAAAAGTCATTATACTATAGCTCAGTAGTCATTATGATGGGTACTGATTCTGCCATCCTGTACAAAAATTGAGATAGCTAAAAGATACCTCCTGATATTTGCATTATTTGTCTACTACAACTATTATGTTTGGATGGGCAGAAACTCTGCTGTATTTGCTTTTTTTTTTTAAGTCCATTTCTTCCACTTGCAAAAAGTATAATTACACATTCCTTGGGTACATTTGTTTACAAAATATTTTTTTTGGTGGGGGGTGGTTGTACTGTTCATGCTTTCATTCACTAATATACACGTATGTTTAGCTGTTCTAACCCCAGCTCCAGTCTGCAAGGAGCTCGGTGTCTACAAAACCTCAAAGAGTAATACTTATTCACCAAGCACAGTAAATGAAACTTGTTTAGGTGAAAACTCTATTCACTGCTGACTCTGAATCAATAAAGGAAACTGCACATGTGACAGACAGCTAACTTGGCACCACAAAAATATAAATGGATTGGCAAAGTTATTTAAAAATTCTGGGGGTTTTATCACTGACAGACAATGTGGTAGTGTGGGGCATAGGAAGACAATCATGACATAGGTCAAACTACAGAAAACATAAGAGAGGCAGAGTATTGAGTAAGCATCTCAGCTGCATATAAGATGAAAAGAGACTTCAAGGAAGCTTGTATGTGTAGGTAGACTAGATTAAGGATTTATAGAGAGCTTTTGGCACCTCTTGAATTAGCTCTGTGAAATATAACTAACGTATCAGCCTATCAAAAAGAAAAGTATTCATCAACATACATTGTGATTCAGACAGGATTAGTTATTCCATTCTTAATACTCTGTTTAATGACACCACAACCTCTATTCATGTTACGTTTTAGACAGCTTTTGGTCTTAGTTCATGTTCAGCAGCCTGAGAAGATAATATTTGGCATTTGTTAGAGTTCTTTTCCTTCTCAGTTCTTTTTCTTCTCAGTTCCAGGACCTTCATAACCTGCACTGTACTATTTCAGTTGCCATTTCAGCACTGGTGCTACTGTTGCTCACAGAAATAGTTTCCTGAAAGTTTTCACGAATGACATTGAACAAAGACTGGTATAGATTGATAACAGAAAATCATAAACATAAGTCACATCTGGCAAAATAGAACAAAGCCTGTAGTTACAGAGATCACTTATGTATTGTGGAGAAGCGGCCAGTCCCACCTCACAGCATCAAATCTTTTATTGCTTCTCTGTGCAACAGAATCACTGACACTGTTAAATATGAGATGAGAATCTAAGCTACTGTTTGTCTGAAAATTCTTCTTTTACTTTTACTTACTGCCATGGTTCTGGCAGTAAAATCACTTTTTGGGGAATTCAAAATACACCTAATCTTAAAATCCCAGGAAAACAAGATTTCTAACAGAAGAGAAGCACGCTAGTATGATATCCCTGTGAAGGTGCTGACACTTAGAATTAGAGATTTACAAGTCGGTTAAAATGTTAGTATTTCAGGATGAGCTCACTACTTTGGCTGCTGTCAAGTGAAGGAATTATGCTTCCCAATTACTTCAGCATGTCATTAAAGCAGAACTCCTGTGGGAAGAAAAGGTAGAATCATAGAGTTATAGTACAGCTAGGGCTGGAAAGGACCTTAAGATCATCTAGTTCCAGCCCCCCTTCCGTAAGCAGGGACATCTCACACTAAACCATTCCACTCAAGGCTTCGTACAGCCTGCATTTGAACACTGCCAGCGATGGAGCACTCACAACCTCCCTGGCCAGCCCATTCCAGCAACTCACCACCCCAACAGGAAAGAATTTCTTCCTTAGATCCAATCTAAACCTCTCCTGTTTAAGTTTGAACCCATTACTCCTTGTCCTGTCACTACAGTCCCCAATGAAGAGTCCCTCCACAGCATCCCTAGAGGCCCCCTTCAGATACTGGAAGGCTGCTATAAGGTCTCCACTCAGCCTTCTCTTCCCCAGGCTGAACAGCCCCAACTCTCTCAGCCTGTCTTTGTATGGGAGATGCTCCAGTTCCTCGATCATTCTCTTGGCCCTCCTCTGGACTTGTTCCAACAGCTCCATGTCCTTTTGATGTTGAGGGCACCAGAACTGCACACAATACTCCAAGTGAGGTCTCATGAGAGCAGAGTAGAGGGGCAGGATCACCTCCTTTGACCTGCTGGTCACGCTCCTTTGGGTGCAGCCCAGGATAAGGTTGGCTTTCTGGATTACGAACGCACACAGAAGCCGGCTCATGTTCATTTTCTCATTGACCACCACCCCCAAGTCCTTCTCCACAGGGCTGCTCTGAATCTCTTCTTTCTCAACCTGTAGCTGTGCCTGGGATTGATTGACTTATGTGTAGAACCTTGCACTGGGCATGCTTAAACTTCATGAGGTTGGCATCAGCCCACCTCACCAGCGTGTCAAGGTCCCTCTGGGTAGCATTCCTTCCCTCCAGTGTATCCACTGAACCACACAGCTTGGTGTCATCAGCAAACTTGCTGAGGGCACACTCAATCCCACTGTCCATGTCAGCGACAAAGATGTTGAACAAGACTGGTTCCAACACCGATCCCTGAGGGACACCACTCGTCACTGGCCTCCAGCCAGACACTGAGCCATTGACCACAACTCTTTGCATGCGGCCATCCAGCCAGTTCTTTATCCACCGAGTGCCCCACCTATCAAATTAATGTCTCTCCAATGTAGAGACAAGGATGTCGTGTGAGACAGTGTCAAACGCTTTGCACAAGTCCAGGTAGATGATGTCAACTGCTCTACCCCTGTCCCTCAGTTCCATAGCCCCATCATAGAAGGCCACCGAATTTGTCAGGCAGGATTTCCCCTTAGTGAAGCCATGCTGGCTGCCACCAAGCACCTTGTTGTTTCTCATGTGCCTTAGCATGCCTTCCAGGAGAATCTGCTCCAAGATTTTGGCAGGCAGAGAGGTGAGACTGACTGGTCTGTAATTCCCCGGGTAATCCATTTTCCCCTTCTTGAAAATGGGGGTTATATTTCCCCTTTTCCAGTTGTCGGGAACTTCACCTGATTGCCATGATCTCTCAAATATGATGGACAGTGGCTTAGCAACTTCACTCACCAGCTCCTTCAGGACCCGTGGATATATTTCATCAGGTCCCATATACCTGTGCACGTTCAGGTTCTTAAGATGGTCTCGAACCAGATCCTCTCCTACAGTGGGCCCAAGGTCTTTATTCTCACAGTCCCTGCGTCTGACTTCCAAGACTTGGGTGGTGCTGTGAGAGCCTTTGCCATTGAAGACCAAGGCAAAGAATTCATTAAGAACCTCAGCCTTCTCCAAATCCTGTGTAGCCAGTTCACCTGATAGCTTCTGGAGGGGGCCTACATCCTCTTTAGTCTGTCTTTTATTTGCAATGTACCTATGGAATCCCTTCTTGTTATCCTTAACATCCTTATGCAAGTTTAATTCTAACTGGGCCTTAGCTCTCCTTACGTGTTCCCTAGCTTCCCAGACAACATCCCTGTATTCATCCCAGGCTGCCTGTCCTTGCTTTCACCTTTCATAAGCTTCTTTTTTCAATTTAATTTTTCTCAGCAGCTCCTTATCCATCCAAGGAGGTCTCCTGGCCCTCCTGCTGCACTTCCTTCTTGTTGGGATGCAACACTCCTGAGCTTGTAGCAGGTGATCCTTGAATATCATCCAGCAGTCTTTGGCCCCCCTGCCCTCTAGGGCTATATCCCATGCAACCTTACTAAGCAGGTTCCTGAAGAGGCCAAAGTCTCTTTCAGTCCAGGGCAGTGAGTTTGCTGCACGCTCTTCTCACTGTCCTGAGGATTTCGAATTCTACCATCTCATGATCACTGCATCCAAGGCTGCCCTGGAGCATCACATTTCCAACCAGCCCTTTTCTGTTGGTGAGCACGAGGTCAAGCAGGGCACCTCTCCTTGTCGGCTCCTCTATTACTTAAAGAAGGAAGTTGTCTTCCACACAATTGAGGAACCTCCTGGATCACTTTTGCTGGGCTGTACTGTTGCTCCAACAGATGTCAGGGTAGTTGAAGTCCCCCATGAGAACAAGGGCCTGTGAGTGTGAGGCTGTTCCTGTCTCTCTGTGGAGTGCTTCATCCACAGAGTCCTCTTGATCAGGTGGTCTGTAACAGATTCCCACAGTTATGTCTCCCATTGCTGTTCTTCCTTTAACCCTGACCCACAAACTCTCTGTGAACTACTCACCTGTCCCCAGAGAGAGTTCCATAGTCTCCAGCTTTACATAAAGAGCAACTTCTGATGCAGATTTTTACTTTGAAAATCTTGAAGATGCATTGGAAAATGCACACTTCAGATTAGGAAGTTTGTGAGATTTAAATCTCTAAGTCAGGGAGAGAATACTAAAGGTGTTCAACCACAAAAACAGACTTTGGAAAACAGGAATTATTTGTTCGGTCTAAAAAGAAACAAAAGGCAAACTAAGGGAAGATGGACAGTATCTGAAACAAGACATGATAAACCTCAGTATTAGCATTCTTAATTCATAAGCTGAAATGCTGTCCCACATACCATTAGTAATCAAAACTTGGCAACACTCACTTCTGTGCTTCTGCACCTTATCTTATCAAAATTAAGAATGGGTAGTTTGATTAGTAAATAATACCAAAAAACCAGTGTGTAAAGGGCATTGAGGCTAAACTCATAACAGTCAGGTGAAGAGGCAAAACATATTGAAACAAAGGAAGGAAGCTCCAGAGATTGAGCACAAATGCTAAATGAATGCAAAGACATGAAAAAAAATGTGAGCTTTTTCATCAAAAAAAGGACTAGGTGTGGCACATGGGAGGAAAAGAGTGAGGCAATTTTTTAGTGGAACACTTGTGCAGTCAGCCAACGTTATTGCAAAAGCCATAGAGATGCTTACCGAAGCCTCTGGATAGTATATGCCTTCCCTTGACTCGCATCCTCCCAGGTGCCTCTGAAAGAAACCTTGATGGACTAATGCAGATTAGTCACATTGTTCAATACTCCATGCTGAGACACTTGAGGGGAGCAACAAAGGAGCTGACACACATCCTTGCATAAGGTATCTGTACAGGTCTGCATCAATTTACTTCTCTTGTTGTTTTTTCCTTGCCCATATATACTCTTTGACATATGAGGAAAAGGAATATGAAAGAAGAGGCACAGGTCTGAGAAGTAATTTGGTATCACTGAACAGCAAACCTGAGCTTGATTCAGAAAAATAGAAAGATTTTAGAGATCCTGCTTAATGGAGTTTGAATATTTCTTAACATAGCTAATCACAAAACCCTAGGATACAGGAGATCATTTTATTAGAAGACCTGAGGAAAAAAAATAGCTCAGTACTGCCTGAGATTCTTAAAACTAATATATCCAATTCCTTAAGGATTCTTATCTTGAAAAGGCTCTACATTACCCTCTTCTCTCCCTGAATTGAGGGCTTGACCAGAGCTGACCTCTCAGTCACAGGACTAAATATTAGGCCAGCCTTGACCGGTGTATTATGCTAGTAAAGATTTTAATCAAGAGTACTTAAAGTGTCTGGAAGCTGATCAGCAAAACCAGCTAATCTGGCTGAGGATAACTGGGGTTACAATTAAAGCAATTTTGAAAAACACCATGGTTATGCTATGAATGACTCTGCCATACAAAAGAATATACTTTCTGTAAAGCTATTAAAATATGGGATTTTGCTGGCTAGTTCACCCTGACAACAGTTTCATTTTAAACTAATCAAACCATTAACCTTCAGAATTCTAGAGAGCCAAGAATCTGAACACTGGCTCAAATAGGTATTGTGACATACTGTAAACTTTAGTATTTTGTATGACTTAATGTAAAATTGTTTTAAATGTTTAGTTCTTCCTCTTTTTTTTTGGAGAGACTTTCAGATATTCTGGATGTGCAGCTACTGTGATGATACAGCTAGTCGTGTGACAAGTTATCATAAGCTGGCATTTCAATGTACACTTACCCAGCTGGTACACATAAGGGAAGTAATTGTAGTCACAAATTAGTCCCATAATCACATGCTTAAAGAGTTCTAAAATCTGGTTCTGACTGTCCAAATGTGACTGCTTTTTTCCAAGAGAAAAAAAAAAAAAAAAACAAAACAAACCAACAGTGTGTTTTTACCTGTGTCAGTCTTGTGCCTCTATTTTCAAATGAGCAAAAGCAATAAAAAACTTCCCTTGAACTTGCAGGTAGGCTCNTTTGATTTACAAAATGGAACTGCTTTTTTCCAATAAAAAAAAAAAAAAAAAAACAAAACAAACCAACAGTGTGTTTTTACCTGTGTCAGTCTTGTGCCTCTATTTTCAAATGAGCAAAAGCAATAAAAAACTTCCCTTGAACTTGCAGGTAGGCTCTGACCACTTTGCAGTGGTTCAGTAATGGAAAGAGGCCTTAAAGCTAAGAGTAGTTGACAGTTCCTCTGGTGAAACAGCAATACAGAAATACTGCAGCTTTGTATTTGACCTGTTATGCTTCTGGCTGCTGCTGTGATTCACAGTGCTGATATATTATTCACATGAAACATTAAGGGCCTGATTCTTCACTCAGAGACATTCAGGCTAGAACTTAATCTACTGAAATTGCTGCGGTTTAAAAAATCAGTGCAAGTCTGTGAAAAGAGAATTTAGCTCTAAAGGCACCATCCAGCACAGTGGAGTGATGAATTATATAACATTAACAAATCTTATAACTCTTTGGTAAATGAGAATTTCATGACAAAGCCTCAGTAGGCTTGGCAACTCAGCAAAGTGCTACAAAGTCAGCTTGTTTATCCACAGATTATCTGAATTATTCAGGCCTCTTGGGTTTTCAAAATTGAGCTAGAAGCCTTGCACAGACAGACGATGCCAATTGTGTGTACATTAACAAGGAAAAAAATATTCCCAGGGAAATTTCCTACAACTAAATAGCCCTGGTAACAACAACATTTATTTTTTTTTTTTTTCACCACATGAAGTGATCTTGTCAATCAACTAGGACTATGGTGAAAATTCTCCTGAAATAGATGTTTATAATCCAGAAGGCAGTGAGAAATACGTGCTTACAATTGAAGGTGCTGTCTACTTTTCACATTACAGATTCACAACAAGCCACCCTGATCTGGAGAGGACTAGCACAAGAACTGCAAAGATGCTGAAGAGCTGCACTCCTCCTCTCTACCTGCATGCTTACAACCTGACCCAAAGCCCACTGACAATGTTGACAGCCCACTTTATATAGGACCTCATTAGATTTTGAGCTTTGTGTTGATTATGGCACTACCCAGTTGATCCCTAAATAATCTACTGAATCCTGCTCAGAGCAGAATGAATTATGACAGCTAACACGTATGCATTACTAAAATGAACGCTTTTGAGTCTAAGACTTAAAGAATATGAAGACAATTCTGGCCAGCAAAGGACATTTTATGATGCCTAGAAAAGAAAATGCTCATCAAAATACCCCAAAAGCCTATTACCATATTTTCTATCACTTTGAATCTTTTTTGCCTTTAATAGGAAGAATAAGGTGCAAAATTTTGCTCAAAAATATTCCTTTGTCCCTCTTGTCAAGCTGATATTACAGCAACTGCTTTTCCTTGCACCTGTTTAGTACTTGAGCCACTTACTTAAAACTTGGTTTTCTTCTCACCTTCAATCTACAAATCATTTTTGATGAGATATTGGCAAAAAAGGAAATCTTCCTTCTCTTCTAGTCCTTTAAAAGCATTTGTATTGGCAGAGGAAGAGGGGAGCAGTGGAGGAAGAGAAAGAGAAATCAACCTGCATTAGTATTATAGACCCTTCTCTTGGAGGAGGGAGAGAGGGGTGGTACATTAAGAACAAAAGCAGCAGTTCTAAATTTCAAATCCTTGCAACAACAAAAATAAGTCTGTGCAAAAGTAATGTGGGTTTCACAGTGCAAACCTCTCAGAAGAAAAGAGGTTTTTATGTACAAAGAGCAGCTTGCTCCCTTCTCCCCCTTCTGAAAAATAATTATTTCTACTTCAAATCTGTAAAATGGAATAGCACATTTTTTAACCTATTAGCATTGTGGTGAAGAGTGACAAAGAATATTCAGTTGTAATTTCTGTTTCTTAAAATATTCTTTAGGATTAGCCTAGGAGAGACTGCTGTAGGGAGAAAGAAGCAGCCAGCCACACTGCTGAGGATAAAGGAACTACTTGGGGATTAGATGACTTAATTTAATTTGAAACTCAAAGTAAGGGACTGTGTGCAAGAATAGGGAAGAAAAGGCCTGTCTAAAACACCTTTAGTTTCTGCTCTGTCTTTTTTAGTACCTTTTCTCTGTGTAAAATACACATTATCCTGTCCTAATTCTGTGGGAAGATCACGGTAAGAGAAAGCCTCGGCACAGTCATCTCAAAGACCTGGGGAACTATCATTCTGTTGTCCTTCACCTAGACTAGCTCATAGAATCGTAGAATCATAGAATAGTTAGGGTTAGAAAGGACCTTAAGATTATCTAGTTCCAGCTCTCCTGCCATGGGCAGGGACACCTCACATTAAAACATGTCACCCAAGGCTTTTGGGTGTCCAACCTTGGTTGAACACTGCCAGGGATGGAGCGTTCACAGCTTCCCTGGTCAACGCATTCCAGTACCCTTACAGTACCCTTACAGTAAAGAACTTCTCCCTTATATCCAATCTAAATCTCCCCTTTTTAAGTTTTAACCTGTTACCCTTGTCCTGTCACTACAGTCCCTAATGAAAAGTTCCTCCCCATTTTCCTTATAGCCCCCACCCTTCCTCCTTCTCTTTCAAATTCTCTTTAACAATGAGTCTGAAAAAGCAAGGCTTCAAAGGCCAAAGTAAAGAAAAGGTAGAGTGTATGCATAAATGGAAATTAGCAGTTGTTCAAACTGCATCAACTAGAATCAATAACCTAACTCCACTTAGAACATTTCCTTCAGATTCCTAATGAGAACTCTAGAAATGGCAATGAAATGGACTACAAGCAAGAAAAAGAAAAAAAAAATACCCAAACCACCCAACAAAGTGGCACTGAGAGAAAACTTCTTAACAACACGAAATACACTCTTTTCGTTATTCTCCAACATACATTTTGCAGTCTACAAGTGCTGGGTGTTTTGTTGGTTTGTTGTTTGGGTTTTTCTTTTTGTTGTTGCTAGTTGGTTGGTTTTGTTAAAAGAATAGGATTGGAGGTGATGGAATTGTTATTGATCTGAATAAAAGCTTACCAGGATAGCTGAAGGCTGATAGTAACAGATATCAATAATATACTTCCTACTACAGACAAGCCACTAAGAATAATTTGCTAGTGAAGGAAAATTGTTCCTGTTTGTTAAGAGCTAAAAGAGATTAACACTCCTGCTTTAGGTCATAAATCAGAACTTTTTACTGACACTCAGCTATAACTTAGGTTTTAAGTTACAAGACCACTGGGTCTGACCTGCAATAGTCGTTTCTTTGGTTTCAGGAGTTCCTGAATTTGAGTGACCATTGTGCTCCACTTTAAGATGGAACACAGAGAGAATAATAGAGCCTGAATGCAGAAAACACAGTGAAAGGAATAATAACTGTCATTCTTTGTTCAAGAAGGTAAATACTAGTGGTAATAAACTATTCTAGGAAGGTCTCATTTCTTTCCAGCAAACTAAAATTACATTTTCTATGCCACTTAAAGAGGTAACTTTATTTAATACTTATTTGAGCAGAAATAAAGCTATGAATCTGATTCTTAATGTTGTGTGGAGGTCTTACCACTGACCTCCATGTATACAGAACCAAGACTGAGTAACTGATGGATCATGGTACATTTCAATTTTCAATAAAATCATAGAAGTAGGTCACTATAGTACAGGGTCAAAATAATTTTTAGACATACTAAAGACAAGAATTATTGTTTTCATAAAGAAGAGTTTCTCAAGCAATAAGACTTGTGATAAAAAAAATAATACTAATCAATGTGTTGTATCCAAAGGGGTCCAAAAATGAATTTCAGTTACATTTAAACTACAACATTCCTTGTTTATTGTTCAGCAATACTACAGCTTATGAACCTACTAATCCAATAGAAATAATCAAGTGTCTTCAATAAAACAAGATGAATAGGATCCTGGGGCTTTATGAAACTTCATTGATGCAACATGCATGCTTATTTTCTGACAGTAGTTCACATTACTAAAGATCTTCAAGTACCTTCTTATAGTATAAAAGCCAGTTATAACAAAATTAATATGCTTTCCACCACTTAAAAATTCTACACTGAGGAATTTATCACAAATATTTCTCCATTCTTAAGTTTTGTAAATGGCACTTGGATCCAAACCCCTTACATTTCTAGTGAACTATGTTTGTCTTGTCTGCAACTAGTTGCTGAATTCACGTATCTTTAGACTTAGTCTGATAAAAATCACCTTATATTAGGCATTAATCAGGTATTTTATATGCTGATTCAGATTAATATTATTTCTAGATGAATAAAAAATTTACTTGATAGTTCTTGCAACTTACACTGTAAAATATTCCTCTAGCAGTTTTGTTTTTTCTTTTTTTTAATTAAAAAGGCTCAAACCTGCTGAAGTACATAGCAAAATTTCCATTGTCACTAACATCACGGAACTAATAGAATCACTGATGACATTAGCATAGAGATGTTACTCTTAATTAGAATCATAGCGTTATAGACTCATGGACTCATAGAATCATAGAATAGTTAGGGTTGGAAATGACCTTAAGATCATCAAGTTCCAACCCCCCTGCCATGGGCGGGGACACCTCACACTAAAACATGTCACCCAAGGCTCTGTCCAACCTAGCCTTGAACATTGCCAGGGGTGGAGCATTCACAGCTTCCCTGGGCAACCCATTCCAGTGTCTCACTACCCTTGCAGTAAAGAACTTCCTCCTTATATCCATGTTTAAGCTTTAACCTGTTGCCCCCTGTCCTATCACTTCAATCCCTAAAGAAGAGTCCATCCCTAGCATCCCTATAGCCCCCTTTCAGATACTGGAAGGCTGCTTTGAGGTCTAATTGAAATAGTAGGTGGGTTAGCTACTTGTAAGAAACATGTCACTCACTGGTAACCAGTGTCCCACTCATCCCTTCATGCTTCTCATAATGTATGAAGAATGTCTTGAGAAATCTTCATGTGAACTTCAAATCATGTTGTAGCTGTGTAGCAAGGAGCAATGTTAACCTGATAATACATTACTGAAAAGTCAATAGAGCATTCAAGAATATCATAAAAGGTGAGTCACGAAAATAATGAGCTGTGCTATTAAATGTATGCATTTATGAAAATAAGATTTAACTTCATTCGTTTCTTCGTTTGGAAAAGAACCTTCCTCCTCATCACTGGAATGTTGATATAAGGAATTTATATTGAAATGAATCATCTCCTAAATATTTGTATGTCATCTCAAGTTTCAAAAAAAAAATATTGTAAGCTGTAAAATATATTGGATATGATGTCTTTGCACTAGTGGGATCAACAGAATATATTAAATGCATCACAAAATTGCTATTGAAAAAAGATGTAATTATTTGTAGTCAGCACTAATATTTTCAATAATGAATGGGAAGTAGTCTATGAAATTCATTATTCATATATTTTTTCCCACATGCACCTGAAAATTGAATGGTTTGCTTTGTCTTAAGGAATTTTTGAAGTAGTGTGTTATCCTGTTCTTAACCTTCTTGCTAATTGTACAGTGAATTGTATAACACCTTCTCTTGGTGGATAACATATTTTCTTTAAACATGTCTTTTCTTCCCCTCCTTTGTTCCTGAATACTTG
Source organism: Agapornis roseicollis (assembly GCA_002631895.1). Lineage (NCBI taxonomy): Eukaryota > Metazoa > Chordata > Aves > Psittaciformes > Psittacidae > Agapornis > Agapornis roseicollis. The sequence goes on along the minus strand of NDXB01017378.1, from coordinate 22,090 downwards.
AATAGAAAACAGAGATTTCCAGTATTCCTACCAAACTTTTTCTCTGAAGATTAATTTTTCAAATAAAGTCTAAATTTCTGTTAATCATACCTCTTTATCAGTAGTTTTATGTCTGAAGGAAATTTGGTATTCAATGAATGGATGTGTATGTTTCTGATAAAATAATCAGCATGGGTTGTGAAAAGCATCAAGAGGAAATGTTCAGCTATAGAATGCACACTTAGAGCAATAGCATTAAATACCTATCCTTATACTCAGAATTGAACTTGAGGCTCATTATTAACTGAAATTCTGCAGTTATTTACTCTGCTCTTGTGAGACCTAACTCTTGGAACACTGTATGCAGTTCTGGTGTCCTCAACATAAAAAGGACATGGAGCTGTTGGAACAAGTCCAGAGGAGGGCCATGAGGATGATCAGGGGACCTCCCATATGAAGACAGGCTGAGAAAGTTGGGAATGCTTAGCCTGGAGAGAAGGCTGTATAGAGACCTTATAGCAGCCTTCCAGTATCTGAAGGGGGCCTATAGGGATGCTGGGGAGGGACTCTTCCTTAGGGACTGTAGTGACAGGACAAGGAGTAATGGGTTCAAACTTAAACAGGGGAAGTTTAGATTCTATATAAGAAAGAAATTCTTTACTGTGAGGGTGATGAGGCACTGGAATGGGTTGCCCAGGGAAGCTGTGAATGCTCCATCGCTGGCAGTGTTCAAGGCCAGGTTGGACAGAGCCTTGAGTGGCATGGTATAATGTGAGGTGTCCCTGCTCATGACAGGGATGAACTTGATGATCTTAAGATCCTTTTCAGCCCTAGCTATTCTATGATTCTATGATTCTATTACATGGTGTGTTTTCAACAAATGACTAAAAATGGGGCAGTGAATTATTCTTCTGCATCAAACAATGATTACATAAATAAAATTTTAGTGCATTGTTATTTGTTAATAAATGGGATTGCAGAAATTTTAAGGATGGGGCTGTGTAAACTTACACTTATGCAGAAGTGTCAACTTGTGCAGCCCCATCTTTATAATTTATATTTAAACTTATGCGTAAGTATACACCTATGCAAAAGGACTCTTTGTATAAAAAGCCATCCTCAGCAGTAACTACTTATAAGTAGAGCCTGAATTTTGTAAATATTTTAAAGCTGATTAGATTTTTTTTTTTTCCAAAATATTTAAAAACTTGCACTTGGGGCTAGCTAAAGTGTTTTTGTTTTTAACTTCAGACAAAAAGCAATCAGTTGTTCCTCCAGTCCTTGAGGAACCTCATTGTCCCAAACAAAATATATACAGGATTTTGTATTTTTATAGACTTTATATTGATGCTATATACATGATACAGCATGTAGGACATGGTTACACAAGCACTAGCAGGGCTTTCACATGCCTTCTCCACCTGGGAAAAGAATAAATTGTGGTGAGGGGACCAAGTCAGTATTTTTGTCAGTACATTTTGACACATCTCTTGATGAATCCCATTATCTCAACTGCTTATCCTTTTAAATCAACAATTTTTAGATTTTTTTTTTTTTTTTTTTTTATTGTACTCTTACTTTCAGTTTAATGTTCAATGGAAGTAAGGACAAATGTTTCTGAGGAGTACCAGAAGAGAGGCTTATAGAAACATACATGCCTGTTTAACCACTTTATCATGCCCAAAACAGTCTGAAATAAGCTGATTAGAGCTTTTCCAGACCCCTGTTTTTAGCTATCCTAATAAAATTACAGAGCTAGAAAAGGCATCAGCCCAAAACAAATAAATAAGTGAAACACCAAAAACTTGTGAGGGTTTTTCTCTTTGAGTCATTACTCGACAGCCACAGCCATAGCACTGTAATCCCAACCCTTGCAAGAATTTGTTCTTAAAAGACAGGATAGTAGCCACAGATCTCACATACTTTAATTTAAAAGAGCAACTTCAACAGAATGCTGTACTTGAGCAACTGTCAAGATATAGAGAATGGGAGTGAATCAGAAGACACTGGTGTCAGATGTATCAGGCAGATGTAGGAACAGAGCTTTTAGATGCAACAGGCCTGCTTTCTTGCTGTCCTTGTGAGGTCGTTTCGTATAGTGTGCAAGTAAATGAAATCAGAACTGGAAAATAGTGGGTTTCACTGTAGGGACACAAGTAACTATATAGAATGTAAAGCAGAAAAGAGACTGCTGCAAGCAGCCATATGGAACAGGAAACAAAGAACTAGCAGGTTCCGTATAGAGGATTTGCTTCAGACTTGCAAATCAAGAGATGATTTGACACCACATTTTGTGGGTTAGACCCCCTGCACCATTCCTGAGAAAAACAAAATGTTTTCATTAAATCATATGGTGTCACCTAGGATTTTCTCATCTTTTAATAACTGTTAGCTTCACCAAACATAAACTCCTCTCATTACCCACTTCCCATTCACTGTGAAATAACTTTTATAGCAACAACAATAATGAACATCAGGATGCAATAAAGATATGTAGCTCATTGCTAGTTCTCAAATGAGACCACACAGTATGGTAATCCGTTTGCAAGATTGATTCTTCATCTATCTTTTACCTAAAGATGCTGTAAGGCAAGAGCAAAGATGATAGACAGGAACCATACTATCTTAATAACAGGTACAAACAAATATGAAATTGCTTATTAAACGTGTGCTGATCATGGCTCTTCTTGGCTTTTGACTTTACATGGATCTTCTAACCATAACTACTAGTCAGATTATAGTAATACCAATTTTGGGGAGTGAGGGGGAGACAAACAATAAACATAAGAAGAACAACACAACAACAAAGCCCCAAACCTCCTGTGATGGAGGAACAAGAGAAGAAAAATGGCATCAAATATGCTACTTGGCTTAGGTATGCTATTAGGAGCTGATAGAAGAAGGAAACATCAGCTACCAAGTTCTGATAGGAAAAGGCTTATATTGCTGAGACTTTAATGTCAGATAGCATGCATACATTATCTCACACATTTACAAGATTACTTATTAACTATATAGTTAACATGAGTTTTGATAGCAATTTTAAAAGTTGCTGGAACAAATCTACATTCTATCCTATAAACACAATCTATTCCACTCATGGCTCTGTCTACAACCCACATTTTCACCAGGCTAGGTCTGTCTTCTGCAGAATCTTGCTGAGCACTGGTGTTAAACTTGGGCTGTGGCACCCACTACTTCAGGTCTTGCTTTTTGGAAAATGCCTGAACTTAAGAAGGTTTAGTCAGAACAAATTAAAACCACATTTTTGTCAGAAAAGCTGGTGAAAACGTCAAGGCAATTAATATTTAAAAAGGATGAAATTTCAGTCACATTGCACAAAGCCTAAAAAAACCCCACCCCAAAACACAAAAAAGGAACTGAAGAAAGAAAAAACCAAACACTTTCTATTCCAGCCAAGTTACTGATCAACTAGTTTTCATAACCCCTATGAAAATTATGAGTTTTAAACAAACAAAATAAAAAATCTGCTTAATAAATTGAGTCACTTTCTTACTTAGGTAACAGTCCCAGTATATGACCTTGTAGCCTTACCAAGTGAGGCAGAAAATCTGTTTTATCTGAGTGGCTTTTTCTTTCTGCAAGCTTCCCTCTGTTTCCACCCACATAATTTATTTTTTTAACAGAAGAAAATAATTTCCATATAAAAATTATCATACTTGTTTTTCACATGACCCATTTTTCACACGTTAGAGTTTCTAAATCAGAGCTAAAGCTCTCTGCATCTCAGAAAATAACTGACTCCTTTCTCTCAGGTAAGACTCTGATTCCTTTTTTCCTTTTCTTACAGATTATTTAACCATTTTGCTGGCCCTATGCTGGTTTGTTCAGTAATTCAACATCATTACTCTAGCTCCTTCCAGTGGTAAATCATAATGTGCAACAAAAAAAAGAATAGGGCTTTCAATATACGTCTTATTATTTTGCTCTGCAGAAGCCAAATGACTATCTATTAAAGCAAGTCTTTCTGCTTTTCCTAGTTGCATCAAAGGTAAAGGTAAATTAAGATCCAAGATATAGCACAGCCTCATTCACAGTTCTAGCACATTTTGGTTAAGTGTATATAATATATATAAAAGTATATATGATATATAATAATGTTGCCATTTCATTTGCACTATGGTTTGTCTGCTCTAATGCTGTGAGGGTAAGAGCACAAACAGGATAACAGGAAATCTATGTATCAGACTATAGTTTGTCTAACTCAAAAGGAGTGGAGGAATTTGAAATAAATTCATGGTTTTAAGAATTATGTGCTTTTTTGAAATATTGTTACTAAATAAATTAATAAAAAGGCAATCAATTTTTAAGTTAGAATTAAAAAATATATATTAATGGTACCTAATTTTAGATTACTATATATTTGAGAAATACTGCACGAACTGAAAGATGAACTCTGAAGACATGTGTGACAATCTAGAATTGAAACCACACAAAATTCCCAAATGCAACATATGTGCTACAAATGCTGAAAACAGTCTTACCAAGGGAACTCTGTGACATCATGGGGAGAAATTTGGAGTACTGTTGATTGTAGCCCTAAAAAATATTAACGTAAAGTTGTTAAAAATGTAAGTAAGAAACTGAAGAAACAATTTGTTACAGAACTCCAGGCACACTAACAATATTCAGCAATTCTGCAATCACAGCCATAAACTGTCAGCAGAGAATATATGTGATCATTTATTTGATTATAAAGTACCTAAGAGTGTTCAGCAGGTCAGATTTTTCAGCTGGCTGAGTTTTGTAATAGCTCTTCTCAATCAAGGGATTGTGCTGCACAGTGGAACACTGAGCACAGATATGAGGATGATGGAGGTCACTGACCCATCTATTTAAATAAAAAGGGACTGTCCACAGCAGCTCTACAAATGCTGTTTCCTACATTTTCCTGTTCAAAATCTTTGCTTTTGCTGTTAATCTATACATTCAGGCCCTTGTCATTAGATGCCATGAAAAGATACACAGGAGTTGAACAAATACATAGGGAATCATAAGTCTGAGCAGTAATTTGACCTCTGCATAATTCAGACCGCCATTTTTCGTAAGATTACGCAACTGCTTAAATGTACCTATGTGTAAAATGATATTACAATTAATCACCAGGAGTGAGTTGTTTGAGGGAATTAGAGAAAGAAAATTTACTCCCTGTCTCATAATTGGTTGAATCTGTTTCTTACTAATCAAACCCTACTTAGCACTTCAGTAGTAGTTATGCTTAAATTAAAAAGCTGTCTGCTTATTTTGTTTCATAATTCACATTACTCTTCCACAAGGCAAATTGTTCTCTGTTAACTCCCTGCTCTCTCTAAGGAGAGGTTATGATCAAAATAAACAATAACCAATGGAATTATGAATCTCTTGTTGCACCATAGTGCCTTAGGGGCAGAGTCAAAGAAAGAAAGATACAGACTTGTAAACGTTACACAAGCACCTAAATGTCCCATGAGTCCAAAATCATGATCTTGAAAACTGGTTCTCCTGATCCTAAAGAGGAATGAACTTCAAAATTCCTACAGCTTTATTTTAAATTTAAAGTTGTACATTAACGTGGATCAAGTTTAGGTAGGATCAAGTAAAACAGTGTTTACCATGAAACCGTGCCTGAACGCAAATTAGAAATATCATAAACCACTAATTAATAGATAATGTTGTAGGCAGTGTTATATTATGGAGTCTGCTCAAATCTGCAGTGGCTATCACTGAAGACAGAAGCCTAGTTAGGATGCATTTTTCTACTTTCCTCAATAAATCTGAATAATTCTTCCCAAACTAGCATGTGGTGAGGAAGAAAGACAGGCCCAGCCCCTACATCCTAGTAGGGCAGACACTTCAGATGGACTCTGGCTGCTCATTTACAGACTCATAGAATCATAAAATAGTTAGGGTTGGAAAGGACCTTAAGATCATTTAGTTCCTACTAGGTTAATTGCAAAAAATTGTACAGATATGATTCTTTAACACTCTAGTCATCTCTCACGTTACTGTATTTCCACTTTCCAATGTTGTTAATACTGCTTGCCTTCCTGCCCCGTGGCACAGCTTTGACAGACAACACCAGTGGGGAATGGCACCACAGGCTGCCTCAGGGAAGGGGCAGAAGTGGGTGCGTGCATGAGGGAGACATCATTTTGTGAGCAAGTGGAGACTGTCGCTGTTACTTTAAGGAAATGCCTCACACCAGCAGATTTCTGCTTTTCTTTTGTAGAATCATAGAATCCCAGACTGGTTTGGGTTGAAGGGATCTTAAAGCTCATCCAGTTTCGACTGTCTGCCACGGGCAGGGACACCTTCCACTGAGCAGGTTGCTCCAAGCCCTGTCTAAGCTGGCTTTGTACACTGCCAGGGATGGGGCAGCCACAGCTTCTCAGTGCCAGCACCTCAGCACCCTCACAGGGATGAACTTCTTCCTAATGTCTAGTCTAAATCTACCCTCTGTCAGCTTAAAGCCATTCTTCTTTGTCCTGTCCCTACAGGTCCTTGTAGAAAATACCTCTCAGATTTCTTGTAGGCAAGATGTATGCACATTTCTTCCTAAAGAGAGAGTGAGGCATTGCCTTCAGGGTAGGAAGAGATGTTGAGCAAGGTGAGATTTGCTGTAGCAGCTCACTGGATTGTTTAAATGCATGGTTTTGGTTGAATGTCTGTGTTCTCATGGTTTGCTGAGGAGGGTGAGGCTGAAGGAAGATGAGGTGGTTCTGGCTTGTCCTGTCCTGAAGTAGTGGGAAGAGTCTGGCTGTCTCCTTGCTTACAGTTGGCAAGCAGGGTTCCTGCTGTAGCTATTGGTGACAGAAACAGCCTCTGAGGAGGGAGGAATGGAAGGTGGTATTTTCAGAGCATTTTATTTAATGGAGTTCTGGGGTTTGGTTTTCCTGTGTTTATTCCTCAGGTTTTAAGAAAACATAACTCCAGGAATAGGCAGTCTGATACACCTGTTTCAGGAAACATGCAGCTTTGGCTGACATGGGTTCCCACTTCCCACTGATTAGCTCAAAACAGCTCCCACACTCATCATAGTAGCAATATTTTATAGAACAGCAAACTGTCAAAGTCTCTTTATTCCAGAGACCCCAGCTGTAGAGGCTGCCTAATATAAGGTTCTCAATTTAACTCTCAGGGCAAAGAGCTTAATGTTGAATGGATCTAGGTCTAATAAACAGAACCTGCCAAGAGTTTTCTGTATATACAGTTTTGGAGATGTACGATTGCCATCTTTGAAAGCTTAAAAACTGTTGAGGAGGTAAAATCATTTTGTGAAAAAACAGAAGCCACCAGTTTCCATCTGGTTCCTTATCCTTCTCTCATCTGAAAAATCTGGTAATAATGTGTGAGGAGAGGGTGCTGAACAGCTTGAAAGGTTAGAGTGTGATTAAAGGGTTGATGTGCGGATACCACGTGGTAATCCCCCTACACGCTATCCAATTTAATTTGGCCAATATCGTTGTTGCAGAAAAGACTTAAACAGTCTTTCAAGGCCAGAAGAATAACATTATCACAGTCCTCTATTCCTCCTCAATATGATTCTCTCAGAACTAAATTTAGCATAAAGAAATAGCTTCAATAACAAATAGAAATCAGTTAAAAGACTTCACCACCGCAATGAACAACTCACCTGGAGAATTGCTTATTTGTGAGTTAAGCTATTATTTGCAGTCAGAAAGTTCTAGTAAGGCAAGTTAAAATTTAGGAATCTTGTAATGCTAAAATACAAGCTGTTAACAATTGGTTTCCTTACTAAATGAACTTGCAGAGGAAATTGCAAAGAGAGCTCTACATCTATAATGTTGTCAAAAAATGTAACTAATCAGTGTTTCTTAGAATAAGATGGTCATGCAAAAAAAAAATAAAAAAGGATTTGAAGAGCTCAAGGAGGAACAAGTTAACATTCCCAAGCATGTGTGTGTGCATGTGTGTAAGTTTACATCTAGATACTTTTTCTTTTTAAGCCACAATCTGTTTTTCTTGTGACTTTGTTCTATTCATGAACATTCATTTTGATCAGAATGCCAGTAGTGGCTGGATCCTTATGTACGCATTTTGAAGAAAACAGCAACACTGGGTTTTGCCACTTAGTAATCACATAACAGACCAGAAGTTATTTACTTGATGAAACATCCTGTTCATCTGTGGCTGTGCATTTCAGAACTTTTTTCTTTTTTTATATAATAGTGGTATGCATTATGATTAATTTTTTTCTCTGAAATCATTCATAGAAAATAAAACATTCTTTCATGGATGTATCTTGACATAGAATCATAGAATAGTTTGGTTGGAAAGGACCTTAAGGTCATCAATTTCCAACCCCCCTGCCATTGTCAGGGATACCTCACACTAAACCATGTCACCCAAGGCTCTGTCCAACCTGGCCTTAAAAACCATCAGGGATGGAGCATTCACAACTTCTTGGGCAACCCATTCCAGTGCCTCAACACCCTAACAGTAAAGAATTTCTTCCTTATCTAAACTTCCCCTGTTTAAGTCTTAACCCATTACCCCTTGTCCTATCACTACAGTCCCTGGTGAAGAGTCCCTCTCTGGCACCCTTGTAGTCCCACTTCAGACAGTGGAAGGCTGCTGTGAGATTTTCACGCAGCCTTCTCCATGCTGAACAGCCCCTGCTTCAAGGAGATATTGAATATTGGTGAATTCATTGCAGTAAGTAGTCCAGCAATATATGAAAGAAAAAGTAGACTAGGTGGAAAAAGAGCTAAAAAGTCTCTTCACAGGCTTAGTCAAATTTTCTTTGTTAAAGCCCCACTGAAATTGCGAGGCTTACTTAGCCTTGAACTCACAGATGTGGTTAAGTGATTTTTTGATCCAGATTTCAGATATGATGTATTTCTTCATTATGAACAAAACTAATTGCTGCTGTACATTAAATAGACATTTTGAAGTAGAATGAAAAAAGTGGCAATTTCTCAGTTCCTCTGAAGTCAAATTTTCCTTATTTCTTTTAACTCTGTTTTGCATCTTCCCTCATTATCCAATCACCTTTCAATTCATGACCTACAGAGAATGTGAGAAGAACTTTCCAACATTCAACTGTCTGGCTAATGAGCCTCCATGAGATGTGGAGATTCACTTATTTTAGTGTTTGTTCGCTTTCGTCAGTTGTACTTCATTATTTTGTATTCTGTATGTATGCTTAATGTGCATGCTTCTTTTAAAGCTTTATCTCTCCCATGTAAAATGCACAGATATCAGCAGTATAAACCAGTCATCCTCACCTTTCTCATTCTGTTTTGTAGAGTTAGATCTGGCAGTGGCAAATGGCAGACGACGTATTCTAAGAACTACTGAACCAGTCTGACCTGTTTCTACCTTTACAAAATATAAATCTGCTTACTGTCTTTATGTGGATTTTGGCTTGTAAAATGGGTGCAACTGCTCCAGAAAGTGTTCTGGAGAATATGCCACCAGTACAGCCAATTTAAATATAGATTTGGTTTTATTATTTTTTCTATGCAGTTAGTTGTAAAGATCCTCAATGTTATTTAATGCATATCTGCAAAATCTTCATTCTTTAACCAAAGTGTAAATAAGATTTATATATTTGCATTATCTATCAATATGGATCAATTCTTTATTTGGATTTTTGGTGATTCTTAAAAAAAATCCTATGTATGTAATCTTTAACAAAAACATAAAATGCATATATACACATAGAAATACTGTGCAGATTATATATCCAGAGATAGTTGTTGCAATGGTGAATTTCCATATGTCACAACTTTGTGTTAGAGTACTGTTATGCACTTGCCAATTTGTGTGTGCACTGTCTGTTTGTAGCTAGGATTGAATTTGAAGGCAATATTTTCCCATTTTCTGCTCTGCAAGAAAAGCAGTGGGAACAAAGGGAAAAGGTCCTTGGGAAATGACATGGGAAAACAGGAAGGTAGATGGTATTTTTGAAAAGATCACAGTGTTGTTGCTGTATGTGTGCCTCAGAGACATCATCGAATAAATAGACGTGCACCAGCAAGAAGGACAAGATTTCCTAAATATTTATGAACCAGAATCAGTAATCTAATTTGTGGGTATGACATACAAGGTGGCATTATAGGCCTTTGTCTGAACCATTGCATATTCTGATCACTGAGACTCTCTACCTGAATGCTACAAAAACTGGTTCTGCATCTGAATGTCTTTTAATTGTTGCCAAATTAACTGTTACCTACTCTCTGGTTAGGAGGCTGCCAGTTCTTGTTTCCAGAATAGATAGCATGAGTTGGCATGTAGTGCTTCAGCACTCACAAAATATGCTAATCTGACCTGGTCAGAATGCCATGTTAGGATTATGGCAAAGCTTCAGTTAAAGTAGGGAGAAACTGCATGTCCCCTTCATAACAAGACTGCATGTTGAGAGTACTGAAATTCATGTCTGGGTTATGTGTGCATTAGTGAGGGTTATGCTTCTACAAAAAATGCACCTCACTGACAGGAACAATTAGCAAGCCAGCATCTATTTCACAAGTAGCTCTGCACTGAAAAAGGAATGCAGCATTAGCTGGGTTTATACATGTCTCATTGATATGTATCATGCTACTTTTAATGATTTGTTAGGTGCTGCTATAATGCTGCTACAGTTATGTTCCTTAGACATATAGATTCCTGATCTTTGCTATGAACCATTTATATAAATCTCATTTTTAAAGCTCATAGAACAAAAATGTTGTATCAGCATGAGAAAATTACTAGGTTAGAATTTTCTGTTGTACAAAACCCCATTTTTTCAGTATTTTCTACCAAATAACATAAAATGTTGGGTTCGGTGAAATCATGAATATTATCAAAATATTAAAACTTAATTGTTTTAATTGGAAAATATTTCAGGCATAAATAAGCATGCCTTTAAGTAGTATCAGTGAAATAAAAAAAGTAAATTAGCTAAGAGCTAAGGGATAAACTGCACTAAGAGAATAAGTATAGCTAATTTGCATTTTTAAAGGCTGTTTCTGAATCAACCTTCTAAAATACATGCACTTACATGTAACTCAGTGTTTTGTGTTTTGTGCTGTTTTGTTTGGAGGTTTTTGTCATGGTAATGACTAAAAAAAGCTCTGTGGTATAACACTTTTTCTTCAGTTTGTTGAAGTCATTATTTGGAGTCAGTAAATAAGTAAATAACATTACTAATTTCTTCCCAGCAGATATAGTAGAAACCTGGTGTGAAACTAACCTGTGCTTAATATCATGTCTGATTTTTATAAAACAGACACGTAAATTACTGAGCAAGAAATTTTAATTCCATTTACAATTAATTGATTCTATTTAGGAACTGATAGGATTGTGTGGTTGTAACAGAACCCTTCATTCATTTTGCATGAATATTGCAAAGAAGTTAGTGATGATGAATTGGCTGTATGTACTGTTTGCTTTTTGACATAAAGTTTTATAAACTGACTGGTATCAACCTGCAGATGGTAACTAATGGAGGAAGTAAAAATATTTATGCAATAAACAGATGGTGAAAAATAATTTGTATTGCAGTATACATTCCTTGACATATTAGGTTATTGTCACATGATTAGAAGTGATCAGTTACATAGTTGGCAAGGTATTGCTTACAGTTGAACCATAGTTGATCATGTGCACAGTCTTTATCTAATACCAGCTTCCTAACTAACATGCAGTGTCTTAAGTAGTAGCTGTTGTTACTATTATATCTGGTGACTATGGCCTTGTTTGCAGCCTGATATTTGCCAGTTGTAGGTAGCTCTCTTTCTCAGCTGCATAGATGAGTTGCTCTATATCCTTCAGGTTCTCTACCAGAATGACTCCTCCTGAAGCAATTCTGAGAAATGGTCACAGTGTTAATTAAAAGCTCAGTCCCAGAAGTATGTCTATCAAAAACAATGTAATGTTAATGAGAAAGGCAGTTACCAACCTAATAGTTTAGTTAGATAGCAATAATATATGCAGACTCATGAACATGCATTCAGGGGATCATTCTTTGTTAAGTTTAGCCATCTTGGGAAAGGACTTGATTTGCAAAAGAAAACACAACATTATTTTGGGGGTTTTTGTTTCATTGCAGAGCTGGATGTTGGTTAAACAATTCTAGGCATCACTAATCACATTTCCATGAAAATCTACACAAAGCATTTCATTTTAACTTAAGCATCAGAATAACACTAAATCCTTTCATACTTTTCAGTAAGCTCCGCTGTGATCAACACCAGGAGTAACCAAGTGGCACCAGCAGCTTCTCAAATTCTTCCTAGGAAACATGAGGCTTTGATTCAGCTCACTGCTTTAAACTGGGTCATTTTTCCCATCCCCTCACTGCTCATGAAGATATTTTATGAAAGCCAGCCAGTTTATCTCTAGTCTTACAGAGATTAGCTGAAAAAATACAGAGGCATTGGCCCTAAAAGGCAATTAGAGTTAAAGACTGCAAAAGCTGTTTGTCTTTTTGGCAGTCTTTATAAAGAAGAATGAAATGCAGGTTAATACAGTCATGCATTTCTTGATGATGATGTTTTGATTTCAACAGAGTAATTTTCATGCTATAAACAGCTTACTAGATAGTAATACTGAAAATAATGCATTGAGATTTTTTTTAAAAATAAACTTTCCTGCTTGCAAGTTGCTCATTTCCATAAACTAACTCTAAACTTACATAAAAACTACCAATGTAATACTAAGGTCTTTTTTTGTTGTTGTTGTTACTGGTGTCGTTTAGTGAGCTTTGATAGATATAATTTTCTGATAAAATAAAGCTGATTAAAAAGTAAATTAAAAGTAAACTCTCAATGATTGTTTTGTATTGTAATGTTTTTAATCACAGAAGTCATATCAGCTGGGTATATGTTTGCATTAGACTATCATGCCTGCTATGATGCTGGTGTGTTTCTGATTGTATACCCCACTGAGGACCTCAGCTGGCCTGAAGAACTGCTGAAGTTGGATTATGATAATTAAATTCACACATGAGCATTATTAAAAAAGCAGTCTGCTTCAAATGATAGTTTTAATTTTTGTTCTGGGAAATCAGCATTCTCTATCAACAGGGTTCCAGGTACTTTCATTTTTCTTTGATTTCAGAGAATGATATCAAAGTTGTTGTTGTATAATATTTTTTAAAATCTTAGATTTGAGGAAGGTAAATTACCTTTAATCTCTATAGACTGTCACTTAAAGCATATAATTTGTTTGTCTTTTTTTAACTGTAAAGAAGGCAACTGAAACAGCTGCACTCCTATTCATGGTTCTGTATTCTCCAAATCACAATCAATAATTTAAAAGAGCCCACACACTGTGAGAAAACCTTGCACGTCAGAATTAATTGTTCCTGTGCCAGTCACTGTGAGTTAGAGAACTGCTTCTTGTACAGCAGGATGCATTTACCTATAACATATGACTGAACACTGGAACCATGTTAAGCATTGCTCTGACCAAGCTAAACTTGTGTCAGAAAGTGTGCAAATGCATGCATGCAGTCATGAGGAACTGGTACGAATCCATATATTTCCAACAACTAGTCACTGTTTGTCTTCCTGTAATTCAATGATACCTCCATGGATGCAGCTAGCTTCCCAGCTGGGGTCTTAAATCACTTTAGTTCATCTTATTTTCACTGAAATAATGTCTCACCCCCAAAGCATCTGCTTGTTCAGCAGTTAAGACGTGCTGGAAGACAGAGCTGAACTAGATCATGTATTTTAAAGCAACATTTCTCTAAATAAGCATTTAGAATCATAGAATCATAAAATAACTAGAGTTGGAAAGGACCTTAACATTATCTAGTTCCAATCCCCTGTCATGGGGGTTAATTTACCTTAGGTTTACCAGAGCAAGCAAACAAAAAAATATCACACTATCTAGTGTGGAAATAAAAATCAAACTCTTTTTAGGTCTACTAGACAATAGCTCAATGTAAACATCAGAGTGGCTGGTACAATCGCCTTGTTCTGCTGGTCTATATCTCAGTTTGATTTCTGTAGCACATCAGCTTCCTCCATATCTTTATCTCCTGTGGCAATGTGTCTGTCAGCATTGGGACAGACACTGAGGCCACACAGATCTTGAAAGAGAATTGAGGAAATACAAAAAAGCTGCTTTTGAATTCTTGTTATACAGTTACCAAAAGGTAGACCCTCTCTTCTAGAAAAAGCTTTGTCTGAAAGGATAAAAATATTTTGCTTCCCTTATCTGCTGCCTGCCCTAGGCAGGCTATGGTGGAACTGCAAGGAATACCCTGTACACCTAACTGCTAAATCTGGCTTAGCAGACCAGATCTTTCTTTTCATAGTTCTTAGGATTTTCTTTTGCCATCAAAGCAAATATTACAGCGTGTATCATATTTTGTATTTGTGTTGTAACATAGCAAGTCCTAAAAACATTCTCTCCTTCCCTGGATTATAATCAATATAATCCTTAAATTAAAAGAGGAGTATATTCCTGGATCAATCATGCAGACATTTTCTACCATACTGGCACATTCTGTAAAACTCTTGTTTTTCACAGAAGTCTTTAGCAAGTATGTTTTATGGTGGAGGTTAAGAATAATGGGCATTTTTCAAAATGTAGCTAGATATATATGTATTTAAAGCTCCTGTGTTATGTTTTGGTTAAGGAAGCAGGAGAAAAAGAGAAGGGGAGAACTGAGTGGATGCTTTTTTCTCTGTGAACTTCACTCTACTAACACAGCACAGAAATTCAACAGCACTGTGTCTGGTAGTGGTAATCTTGCATATTGAGCTCAGTCAGTGACCAAGGAGCCAGAGTGAGGTTCAGCTTACTCTATGGCGATTTCTGTTTTTCATTGTTTGAAGTTTCTGAGGCTGAGGTTTGTTACATTCTAGAAGTTTACAGCACAGGACTGGAGATATGAAATCTTACAGCAATATAAAAAAGAGGTTCTGAAGGAAATGAGTGAGGAATTGAAACAGTAAGGTTTTGTGAGCTTTTTGTTAGGTAGTTGCAATAAATTCTTTTGTGATACAGTCAAATGAAATATGTATACAGAATTCTTAGAACTTCCAAATATAAACAAATAATTATACTTTACTGTAACTTAATATGAAAAAGCTGTCAGAATAGCTTTTGATGAGTACAATTGCACTGTGCAACTACTGAAGACACTGCTGAAGTTTCATACACATTTTTACCTTATTTCACTAATCTGAAGTTTTGACTTCTTTATCACTTCATGATAAATGAAAGTATTAAAAATAGGCTATGGCTTTCTTGTAGCTTTTAGTTTTATTTTTTGTAAAGGAACTGTATTATCTTTTTCGTATAGGAAATATTCTCAGTGTTCAAAGGTAACAAAGAAAGCATCATTCCAGTAATTATGTGCTGTTTGCTACAATTATAGCCTTCAACCTGTAATTCAATCTGTATGGGCAGACCATACGTCCATGTGAAACTCCATTGACTTAATGGGTTTTACGTTGATATAAAAACCAATTTGCATGTCTTAGATTATAAAGTCAGACTAATGTGCATATCCCATAAGCATTTAAGGACAGATTCCTAAACTATGACAAGCATAGAAATTGCACTAAAGTGAGCAATAAATCTGTGTTTATCAGCTGTGTATTTGCTCAACAATATTGACATTGTAGAACTCATTGCTACAGGTTGCTGTGGAGGCATAAAGTGTAGAATCGTAGAATTATAGAATGGTTTGAGTTGGGAAAGACTTTAAGATCGTCTCATGTTCATTTCCTCACTGACCAACACCCCCAAGTCCTTCTCCGCAGGGCTGCTTTGAATTTCTTCTCCACTCAACTTGCAAGCTGGGATTGTTCTGAGCCAAGTGTAAGATCTTGCACTTGTCATGGTTGAACTTCGCATTGGCTACCTCTCAGGCATGTCAAAGTCCTCTGGATGGCATTCCTTCCCTCCAACATATCAATTGAACCTCACATCTTGATGCCATCAGAAAACTTGCTGAGGGAGCACTCAATCCCACTGTCCATGTCACTGATAAAGATCTCGAACAAGACCGGTCCCAACACCAATCCCTGAGGGACACCACTCGGCACTGGCCTCCAGCCAGACACTGAGCTATTGACCACAACTCTGTGTGTGGCCATCCAGCCAGTTCTTTATTCACCAAGTGGTTCATCTATCAAATTGTTGTCTTTCCAGTTTAGAGACAAGGTTGTCGTGTGGGACAGTGACACAGACTTTGCACAAGTCCAGGTAGGTGACATCAACTACTTTGGCCTTATCCTTCAGTGTTACAAAATTTCATAGAGGAAAAGTCCATCAGGGCTATACAGCCTCTGAATGAGGCTTTATAGGAAGCTCACTAACTGCTGATATTTGCAGGCTGAGAGGATATATCTACATTATATATTATCTATGATTATTTTGAGTTTGTCCTCTTTCTGAAATCCATTGTGGGTCTTACTGGATACTATGAAGTTTCAACTGTTGTGAAAGGAAAATTATCAGCCTTTCAGAAGAACATAGACAACTTGTCTAAGGAAGAGGAACAAGACATGAAAAAGAAGATGGGTAACGTTCAAAAGCTATAAAATTTTTAATGAAGAACCAGAAGGGAGTGCAGTAGAACTACAGGTTTGGACATGGCGTTGATCTTGTCTCCTATGACTTAATTGAAAGAGTACAGGCAGAGATATGTGAGAAGGATTTATTGTATTAAGGTAACTCTACATTTGATTTACAAAATTAGTGTTTTCAGAGGTCTTAAATTCCTCACATTTTCTTGAAGTACAGTTAGGAGCTTATCACCTGAAAAGAAAATAAAAGTCTACAACTTAGTGAGTACTTCAGTCATGTTTTTGAGCAGCACTTTGAATCAAAAGATATGCTGTGTATTATTTGTAGTAGTATTTGTACTTTACTAGCTGCTTGGAAGCTTTAATCACAGATATGTGGTAGATAAACAGGTTTGTATACTTCCATTTTATATCCCAAAAAGCTAAGGTACACTATAATAATGGGAAAAAAGTCTTTAAAGTGCAAAGAAGGAGTTGCTAAAATATTTAGCCTTTATTTGAATAATAATGTATTATAAAGTAAAATTTGAATGCCATCAGCCAAAACAGTCATTACAAAGCATAGAGGTTTGGTTTTGAACAGTTAAGGGATTCCACATACCCATCAACAGCTTACTAGAAGCTGACTGCAGAGTCTATAATTATCTGAGGCTGAATTTCTAAATTTATCATTCCTTATCATTTAGCATTTGCTATCACACAAAATAGGTGACTTTTACATTACTTGTTAAAGCAACTGAGTCACTTGATTGCTGCAGCAGTCTTGTATCTATAGGTCAGTCAAACAAATAAATAATGGCAGTGTATTGCAGTGTGTAACTGCATCTGATACCACAAGTACCATAGCTCACTGCTCACATTTTTGTGTTCTGAGATGCTTTGTGAGTTGCCTGAGTTTGCTTTATTGGTGAAGCAGGAGGAAAAATGGAAAAATTGTGTTTTAAAATGAGTAGAAGATTAGCAGCTGGAAATAGAACCTCAGAACTCTGATTCAAAGTCAGGTACTGTAAGGACTTGAATATACTTTCATCCAAACCAAAGCCTAAGACAAAGTTGGAATTGAAAAAACTTTCCATTGGTTTCAGAACTTAGAGTTTAAATATCTTTTTAATTCTTGGGGGTTTTTATCTTTTTTTCTGTTCCTTTTTTCTTTATCTATTCATACTTTTCTGAAAAATGTAACAATTTTTCAGAGAAATCTACAAGTTTTTTTAATCATATTCTGTTTTTAACAAAAGTAAAAAATGACCCAATTTTCTATTTTTCAGGATTAATAGCTACCTTCTTTTGATTATATTTAAAGTATTATCTCTGACACTTAATGGAGTACTAAACATAGGTATGGAGTGACTTAGCTTAGATTCTTCCACTTCCTGCCACCCACTGTTGATGCTGGTATTAATGTTTTTAGAAACAACAAAACAGGAAATACTTAATGATAGCATGAAAAACAATATCCTTTCAAAACCTAAGAATCAATTTTTAAGCAGAAGATTTTTGAAGTCTCATTATAATTAATTTCATTAAACATGTCAGAAACACTTCCTCTGCATGGTATCATGAAACTGCTTGATTTCCTTTTACTAATTTTTTATGTCACTTTGGGAAAATAGGTTAGCTGTGGGATGCCTACACTGAAGTGCATAAGTGATCTTTAGTCACAAGATTGTGTTTTTATGTTAAAAGTGATAGCAAGTAACTTAAACTGTGCCATGAAGAAAATATAATAAATTGGTTTTGTATGTTTATTTAAGCTTTTTTTTTCTTTATATAATCTGTTTTCAGAATCATTTTATGATGTAGAAGATTCTATTGTGTACAGCTCATTAAAAAGTTTACACATTCCCTAAACCCTCCCATATTCAAAGTAATCAGTGAAATATAAGCACTTATCATGGCGATCCTTGGCCTCTGAAGATTTTATGAAGTATGAGAAATGTACTAATTTACCTTAACTTTATAGAGTACATAAGACCATTTAAAATGAAGTTAGTCAATAAACTAGGCTGATGCAAAGTACAATATCAATAATGGATACAGTTAAAATCTATCAATCTCAGTTATTGGACAAGACAAAAACAAAAAAAATTGCATATCTATGAATATATGAAAGTAACATTATGGTTTCAGTAATAATGCATCATTTCAGCCATTGTACAGACACAGCAAGTACAGCTAAGGACTATTCCTTACTTTCAGGTTCTTAATCCAGTTTGAGGCTGGAGCAGAGTAGTGGTAATGGTGATCTTGCAGAACAGTTGTGTAGCAAAACTAGTAGCTTGCACATCCAGGATGAGGCAGAATATGGCATAAGTAAAACAGGAAGTCTCTAAGGGATGATGAAAGAAAAGACAAGTTGAAGTCTGAATGCACCTAGAAGTCATGATTCTAATGTGTGGTTTAAGGTGTAAGCTGCATCCCCCAATTAGCATAGCATAGTGATTGGGAATCAAAATGTAAGATTTTTATTCTGTTGTGATACTTATACCCTATAATAACAGTACCTGATATTAGATCCACCCATTTTCACACAAATTTACCTAAAACAGGCAAAACTGCAAATCAACTCAGTCTCTTCCCTAAGGAGATGATGGTCTAAAACAGGACCAGGCACAAAAGTGCAGGAGAATGGAACAGTTTCCTAAAATCACTCAGCAAAGAGAGCACAGGTACAACCCAGGGTCCCTGGCTCCCATATCAGTTAACACACCTATAGGCAGTCCTTCTGTAGGAAGCCCTAGCAAGACTGATGAAACAGCATGCTAATGGGAAATGATATTTCATTGTAATTTATTTTAAAGAAAAAACAAAACAAAACAAAAAACAAACAAACAAAACCCCACAAAAACAAAAGGAGGATCTTACACTTGTATCTCTATCAGCAGCTGATTTCAAGCTCCATTGAGGCCAAAGAAAGAACAAAGCTGTTTCAAACAGCTGCTTTTCAAACAACTAAATTCATTTCATGATCAGAGCTTAATTTTAAAGTTCTTAAAACATCAAAATCCATCTGAAAATGAGGTTAGGAGCAGCCAAGAATTTAAAAGAGTTACTATTTTACCAGACCATTTTATTAGCAATATGCCTCCCCACTAGCAATGCAACTTATGAGCCTGAAGCAATTCAGTTTTATTCTGTAATAGGTTCTTTCCATGACCTTAGCTCAGAACAGCCAAAAGCAACAGAGGGAGCTTGTGCCTGACCTTTACTCCTAATAGGAAAGAGACAAAGCTATAGCAGTAGTTTCTTGCAGCAGTTTTACAACATACTGCAACAGCTTATTACATATGGCAGGCTGACCTATATATCGAATAGGTCAGTGTTTCAGGCAACTTGTCTTCAGCCTTCCAAAATGTCCCATCAACCTCTCCTTGTCATCTCTTGTTCTGCTTTGTTTCCTATGTTGCTTTGTGTTTTGCATACCGTGGCATTCTCATGTGAACAACTTTCTGTGTCTTTTAGGTCTGCTGTGCAGTGTTGTCACCCCAGATTCTCTCCCTTTTCTGGTTTCACTGTAACACCAGCTAAGGAAGATGTTCTTCCCATTCTCAGAGGGGCAGAACCACATCTACAACAGTACTGATACTGTAACGGCTGCAGTTCCATTTAAGAGACAAAGGAAAGGATTTACATATGAAGCAAAGATCATACATTCATTTGGCTCATTCATTTGTGGCAATGTGCACTGGAGGATGAGAAAGGAAAGAAGTGAGAGGAAGCATTTTTCAGTATCAGATTGAAACCATTCTTTTATCTAAAAATTTTCACATGACTTGATGACAGTCTTACTTCACAAGCAGAGATTTGGTGAAATTACTACTGCATGTTTTTCACAGAAGCACAGTGTCTGCTGGAAAAACATAATGGGATGAAGGCAGTACCAGGGTATTTGCAATAGAATCTCTAGATTTGTCTGCTGATGGACTGAGTAAGGAATGTTCCTTTTTTACTCAGCTACAGTGTTTTAATCTCAGAACTTTAAGATTTGGGGTTGATGCTTGAAAGCTGAGGATTTGTCTATAGATTAAAACAACTCCTCAGGTTCTTGTTAACTGCACAAGGTGTTTTTCTTGTGGAATAGTGTCTCAGTACAGTAAGAACTGGCCTCAGAATAGTAAAGTAAGGATTTTCACAATATTTTAATGAAATATTTGTTATTCCTTCAGAAAGAGAAAGGACGATTTAAAAAACGGAAGTCATTAGTTCCTGATGTATGTGGGAGTGTAGCAGGAAAGGGGAGAAGAAAGTATGATCAGTTTCATGAAAAACTTCTCTTTTTTGTCTCTTTTAGGGCACCTCAAAGCTGCATTCTTTGGAATGTTTTGGGATTTATTTAGAAAATTATTGCAGTGCAGCTTGTGCATCCTGACTTTTACCATTAAGGATTTACATCTTGTCTGCGGCCAAAATTAGAATATGAGATATATTACATCAGTGTGTTTGAAACTTCTGTGATATCATAGTTACTAATCTTTAGACACACGCTAGCAGAGAGTTAGCATGCTACACTGCTTTCTTTTTAAACAGGCCTAGTAGAAAATTGTCTCCAGCCAGCAAGTACAAGTTAAGCACAGATGGGAATTTGGCCTGCAGCCATTTTATTGACCTGAAAGGAAGGTGCTTTTCAAAGCTTAACTAGAATCATTTAAGAGCAAACCTGTATACAAGAAGCAACCTCCTTTCCCCTGCCCTCCTTCTTTCCCCCACTAAAAAATCAGGGCAGTCAAATGCCCAAAGCTCTTAATGCTAAGGTAAGAGATAAAAAAGGAAAATCAGGAGTTTTGAGATTGTATGAACAAACTTATTTTCACATTTATAGCATTTCCTGTCTGTTTTCTGATCAAATATATAAATATAAACACAGAGCTGACAAAAGAAAGATCTCTAGCAAGTCTCTCACATAAGTGTTTCAACCACTACATCAAAGTTGTAAGCAGCTATGTAGCTGCTTGGCAGGTCTTGATGGACATGAGTGTACAAGCAGCAACTGAGGTGACTGGGAGCTAGACGTGAAGGAGACCATCAGGGGAAGTGACTCCAAGTGTTTTCCCAGTGATAAAAATGCCAGCATATTCTCCCAGTATTTTTCCAAGATATCTTGGATTATTCTTTCTTAATTTTCTCAGGCCATGCGAGACCATACAGCTTCATAGCCAGTCCGGGATCCACAACATTGGGCATAGCAAGTGGTATTTATTTATTGATAAAACCTTTGTGATGCCTTAAACAATGACTTTTTGTAGAAATGGAAGATGTCTTCTATATTTATAATGCAGAAAGACTAAAAATACGAAATAGTAGGAAGGGTAGAAATGCAGTGACTCAGTGACTCACTTGACTCTGAATGTGAACTGGAAAACAAAAGGTTAAAGGTTCCTGCAGTAAGATAATGTATGACAAATACAATGACAGTATTTCTGCTTAGTTACCTCCCTAAATACAACATAGCATATATGAAATGCAAGCTGATTTGCTAGTTTAGTTTTCATCTGGTCTGTGTTAACCCATTAAAGAAGCTGCACAGATCCAGAAAGAAAACCAGCAGTTAACACCTTGTCCTGGGTTCAGCAGTTGCAGTCAGTTTTTCTTCTCTTTAGTAGCTGTGTTTTGAC